>PVJD01001620.1:0-167497 GCA_004026545.1 Mormoops blainvillei
TGGAGTGGAGTTGTATGAGTTTTTATATATTTTGGAGATCAAACCCTTTTCCGAGGTATCATTGGCAAATATACTTTCTCATACGGTTGGTTCCCTTTTCATTTTGCTGATGTTTTCTTTGGCTGTGCAGAAGCATTTTAATTTGATGAAGTCCCATTTGTTTATTCTTATGTTTATGTCCCTTGCTTTAGGGGACATACTGGTGAAAATATTGCTGCGTGGACCATCTGAGATTTTCCTACCTATGTTCTCCTGTAGGACTTTTATGGTGTTGTGACTTATATTTAAGTCTTTTGTCCATCTTGAGTTTATTTTTGTGTATGGTGTAAGTTGGTGGTCGAGTTTCATTTTTTTGCATGTAGCTGTCCAGATCTTCCAGCACCATTTGCTGAAGATGTTATTTTTACTCCATTTTATGCTCCTGCATACTTTGCCAAATATTAATTGATCCATTCAGACATGGGTTTATTTCTGGGCTCTCTATTCTGTTCCATTGAGCTATGTGTCTGTTCTTATGCCAGTACCAGGCTGTTTTGATTACAGTGGACTTGTAATATAGTTTGATATTGGCTATCGTGATCCCTCCTACTTTGTTCATTCTCAAAATTGCTGCAGCTATTCTGGGTTATTTATGGTTCCATATAAATTTTTGAAGTGTTTAGAATGTGGGTATTTTAAGAGCAGGAAAAAGAATGTGAGATGACCATTGACAAGAAAATTGGTTTGAGAGGCTGGACAAGCAGGCTTATGCTCCTCATTTTATTAAACTCAATGTCTTAGTCCCTTTCCTCCAGATTCCTATTAATAATTACTTAAATACCAAGGGTAGCAGCAGCACTGGCCACATTTCAAATGGTTACCATATTGGAGAGTGCAGAGATAGGACATTTTCATTGTCACCGAGAGTTCCATCAGACAAGGTTATGGGGATGAACAGACCTTCCCCAGGTGAAGGCCATGGAGAGGTGTTCCAATTCCAGGGAGTATCTTGTCCAGGGGATTAGAGCCCTGAGCTCAGATGTGAGGAGGAGAGGAAAGTGACACCTGAAGCTGGACAGGAGGGAAGAACTCAAATGTTAGCTGAAGACCACATGCACTGTCAGGGAGCTGGGATTTTGTCCTGAATGTTGGGGAAGTCTTGGAAGCTCTGAGTTGGGGATAGTAAAGGTCAGCCTTTCATGTTGGAAGGGCTTGCTTAGGGAATGGGCTGGAGGAGAGCCAGCCTGGGGATCTGGAACCCATGGGGAGACAGCAGTTGCCAGCATCCGGGGGAGAGCAGAGGTGGAGAGGAAGGCGCTAACCTGGGAGTTAAGCTGGGAGGACCTAGAATTGGATTGATTCTGGACCCCAGTGAGAAGGGCTCTGGCTCCAGGGACAGGGTGGCAAGGGCTGCCCTTTGTGGAGAGGAGAGGGAACCCAGAGAAGGAGCTTGGTTTGGGCTGTTTCAATTGTAAGGAAAGGTGGTGACCTCTGTACCTGGCAGGTAGGTAAGGGCACCTGGTCCTTTGGGAAAAGTTGGAACTGGGAATACTCACTGAGTAGTTGTTAGCAAATATGAGGAGAGACGCCCCCCAAATCAGAGTTATCTTCTGGAGGGCAGGCCCCTTGTAGTACAGGCTTCCCCTTCTAGGTGAGTGTTCTAGGAACCCATCTGTATCTGTGCACCAGCTGGCGTTGTTGTGAGGGGCTGCATTCAGCTTCGATTAATTTTTTTTTTTAAGATTCCTTCAACATATTTGCCCATTTTATGATGGGTGATTTACGAGTGTACCTGCCCACATTGCACTGTGTGTTCAGCAGTTTTTCATAAAAAATGGCATGAACCCCCATGCCCCACCCTCCCTATTGAACTGATCTTACCCCAGGTGACTCAAAGGGAAACATTTTGCTGATGTGGAAGAAGTGAAACAAAAAATAGCAGAAGCACTAAAAGACATCAAAATCAACAAGTATAAAAACTGTTTTGAGCAGTGGAATAAGCATATTGCATCAAATGGAGAGCACTTTGAAGGTGACTTAAGTTTAAACATGTAGAATAAATACACAATTTTTTTATAAATAAATTCTGGGTTTTGGGGGGCCCCCTCTTACAGATGGGTGTACAAGTACTGCAACAGGCTGAGATCCCAGGCAAATCCTCAGTAAGACAATATTAGAACTCTGGGAAGCACGGGCAAGTTAGTGGACAAGAGAGAAGGAGCTAGAGTATCAGAGAAGAGTGAAGGAGACCCCCCTTTGGAGGTGCTCATGTGGTTGTAGTTCTATCCCTTGGGGTGTGGGAGCTATAGCTCTCAATGTAGGCAGGGTTCCTGGAGTAGACAGGGCAGTATCTGGGCACCAAGGAGGCAGCTCAGAGAGGATGGGAACTCATGACAGCAATGACAGAGAGGGAGTGGGTAACTTGTATTTTCCAAAGGCGGCCAGAAAAATTTCCCCACCCCCAGCCTCTTCTACAGAGTAGCCTGGCCACCTGCTCCTGGAGGTGTATGTTTCTGTCTCTCTTCTTAAACCCGGGCAAGCTTTTAATCACTTTGGCCATTGGAGTACAGTGTAAGTGATTCTCTGGAACTTCCAAGGTTGGGTCATAAAATGCAATGCAGCTTTCACTGTACCGTGTCTGCTGGGACACCCACTCTTGGAGCTCCAAACCACCATATCAGAAGTCCTACTAGGACCAAGGCTACCATGCTGAGGAAGCCGAAGCCATGTGAATGGGTCCCACATAGATGTTCCGGTCAAGAGCCCCAGCCTAGCTCTCAGCTCAGTCAGCATCCTTGCCAGACATGTGGATGGTCTAGCCTCCCGATGGCTCAGACATCAAGTCACTCCCAGACTCTGAGGCCCCAGCCATCTCATCTACACCCTGTCTGAATGCCGGACCTACCAAATCCATGTACGTAATAAAATGGCCGCTATATGTTGGGGTGGTTTGTTATGCAATAATAGTAATAACAGAACAGGCAAGAAGTAAACAGGCCAGGCTGTGGGCATTTGGCAGGGACACGATGGTGACTGGATTGGACGGTGGCATGGGCCTCAAATGCCCAAAGGAAGGTGAATTTTACCTACAGGCAGGTTAGGTGGAGGAGCTTAGTAGACTGAGCAGGGACTGATGCTATGAAATCAGGGCTTGGAGAGGGGGCCACATGTCAGAGATGGGTCTGAGGTGACCCCAAGGGCAACATCAGGGAGGTCCTGGTAGGACCAATATCAAGAGGCGGGGAGGGCTTTGGGGTGTTACAGTTTTGTTTTATTCCCAGTGCTTTCACTAACCAATGGCCCCTGAGCCTCAGTCTGCTGACCTGGAAAATGGGAGCACAAAATCCTCCTTGGTAAATGCAAGGTGAATGTGATTTCCCTTCCTTTTATTAAAATTCCCCCTCTTTTATTTCTTATTATTTTAACAAAGGATGCTCACATGCATATACACTTGTTGACAAATACATTCAAGGGCAAGGTTATTTGCGCTATTTTATAGTCACAGAAAATTGAGGCCAGAGAGGCTAGGAGTGTCCAAGGCCTCAGAGATCTGGAGCTGTCAGCATATGCTTTTTTCTGCACCTGCGTGTGGTTCTGGACAGAGGCAGAGAGGAGGGGGCAGGCTGGTGCTACAACAGGGCCTGGGGGCTGAGCAAGGCTGCCAGTGCTGGATTAAGCTCCTCCCTAGCTCTGCTCCAGCCCCGGCCCCCACAATCGCTTGAGCTATGGAGTCCCAGTCACACTGTTGTCCTAGAGCCTGAGAGCTACTGTAAGGAGTTTACAAATGCAGCAGGACCAGCCCTCCCCACTCCTACTCCCACTCCAGATACCTGCCTCAGGGCAGAGGTCAGATCAGTCACTGAAGAGCTCCCACCAGGGATTTCACACACGCAACCATGTCTCCTGGAGTCCTTGCTGCATGGGCAACCCTTACCCCCAAGCCCTTGAAACCCTGTATGTACCTCCTGGACCCAAGCAGCCTTCTCCTGCAGTCCTTCTCAGCATCTGCTTCCTTCTCCAAATGCATTGCTGTTGCCCCTAGCAACCGAGCTCCTGCCCCATCCTGGTGCTCCTCCTTCCTCTCTCACCCCCTTTCCCCTTCCTCTTCCTGCTTCCTCATTTCCATCTGACCCCCTTCCCTACCTGTGGAGACAGTGCCGAGGGCTGGAAGGCTCCCCTCAAACCCCATGCCAGCTGGGTGACTCAGACAAGCCTCCTGCCCTTTCTGGGTTACTAATCAGCTGATGATCACAGTACCTTCTACCTGCCTGAGGGACTGGGTACTGCGGGCTCTGGGACCCAGGGCATGTCCTGGAAGACTGTCAGTCAGGGACCTCAGGGCACCCCAGGTAAAGAGCTAACAGCTAGTACAGAGAAGAGAGTAGACTGAGTAGCCCATAGGAGTTTCTCCCCATCAGAGCTGTTTGAGGTAGTGGACTTAGTGGGGCTGGAGGTGGACAAGGAAAGGCTTTTGCAGCAATGGTGGCGTTGCTGCTGGTAAGGTACGGCACAGTGGGGGTCTGCAGCCCCAACCCAGGCGGGCTGGGGCAGGACTTTGAAGAGGGCTTGGCAATTGTCTCCTCTCGCTTTCCTTTTTATCCTCATTCCCCGCACCCCGGCCCCCGGCCAAGCACCTGAATTCCCAGAACACTTTAGCAAAACCCCACTTATTCCCTACCTGCCATAGGCTCCACCTTTCTCAGCTGGGCCCTGAGAGGATGGGCAATAAATACTAAGGAGGGGTTCTCGAGTACATCATCCACCCACAGGGCAAGACCAGGGCTCAGCAGAGTTGTCTCGAAGGGGCCACAAACAGGAGCCCAGCAGGGCAGGGAAATATGTACCCAACCATCCCCACTCCCATAGCCCTTTAATAACTCAACCCCCTCCCAGACTCCTCAGCTCACACTCATGGCTGACGTCTAATCCTGGGTCCCCTCACTACCTTCCTGGTCTCCTTCCGTGGTTTATATAACCTATGGTCCAGCCATGCCAAACTCGCCACCTCCACGGCCTGTTCTTACTCTTCCCTCCTTGCCTGGAATTCCCTTCTCTGCCTCTTCACTCCAATTCTGCTCAAAAGTCGCCTCATTCAGGAAGTCTTCCCTGACTGCCCAGACTGTGTTGAATGCCTCTGCTAGGCTCCCCAGCCCCTGTGCCTTCCTGCCTACAGCTCTCTTCTTCCACTGAGTGCTCACCATCTGTTTACACATCTTCTCCTGAGTGAGTTCTTCAGGGGAGAAACTCCGTACTAAGTAAGATGATCACTTTAGAAACACTCCTGCCTCTCTTTGGGGTTCAGTGCTCTTTATCTATAACATGAGAGGAACAAGGCAGTGGTCTTTTGGGACCCTTTCAACTGGTAAGGGTGGCTAAGTCTAGGCTGTTATAAGGATACAGAGGACAGTCTGGGTCATATTTGCCCAGCCCAGCCCCCTACCTCCCACCTGCTCTGAGTTTCAGGGCTGAGGCTTAGGGACTTGGTTGTGAGGGCCAAGTACTCACTATGTAGCCCTGGGTAGGTCCTGACCCTCTCTGAAGCCTCAGTCTCTCCTGTGCCAAATGGGGAGAGTAATTGTTGTGACCTGTCTGTCCAGATTGCCTCAAGGCCTTGGGCAGTGTCCAGGCCAGACTTCTCCATCACGAACTTCCAGAACCCAAGTTTGCTAAGGGACCAACTCAGCTAGGCTGCTGCCCTATGGGTCCCTGGGGTTCTGCTGCCCTCCAGTGGCCGGAGGCCCCTGGGCACTGAGAACCTGTGAGCTGCTGGTTATTTCAACTGTAATCTGCCCCACCCTAGGAAGGAAGGAGACACTGAAACCCAGGAAGAGAGAAGGACTCGTAGGGGTTAATGAAGCAACCCAGGGCAGTGCCAGACCAAAACCTGTGCCTGCTGGGTCCCAGCACTTCCGGGCTCAAGGTGGTGCTTGTCCTCTTTCATCACACTGCCAGGAGAGGGAGCTGCTCCCTCACCTGCCAGACCTGCCTTGCCTGGGGACCACCTGCGTAGTGGACCCCATCCTGCTGGCTACTCTCAGCACTGGCCTCCACAGCCCCTCTGAGAAATGTTCCCCTTGCCTCCCCAGGGGCCCTGTCTGATTGGGGACCTAGTAACAGGGGCTTGGGAGGAGTGCCGAACCCCCCCACCTCCTCGATTAATCAAATACTTAAAATAATGGCCCAGGTCATGATTGATGGACAGAGCAGAGCTAATTACCCTGGAGATTAAAATGACTGTTTCTGTTTAAAAAGACTGAAAATGAGTTAATTATTTCCTTTGCTCACCTCTCTAACCTCGTTACACTTCTAAATTAATAGCAATATCGATCTTGGGACTGATTTTGGTGTTACACCACCCGAGCAGGTTTAATTAGTGTTCGGAAACACTACATCACCTCTTTCTCTGAAGGAGGAAATTAGCCTTGGGTTTTACTTACATTTCCCAGCCCTGTCCTCCACACGGACAGAAGAGCTGAAACTTGGTGCAGCAATGTCAAATGCTCCTTAACTTCGGCCCTGCCCTGGCTCCCAGCTCCCTCCCCATCCAGAGCAGTGCTGTCCAACTCCTCCCCTCTCACATCCCAAGAAGATGTGTCAGGAAGGCCATCGGGGTCAGCTAGTTTAGCCTCTCTGGTTACAGCTGGAGGCCGGGGGCTCAGATATGACAAGGAAGGGCCCTGCATTGTCTGGCAAGGTGGGGGCAGGTCTGGGACCAGAAACTGTCCTTGATTCCTACCTCCACACCTGAATGGCGCTCTGGCTGAATAAATATTTCTTCACCAGGTCCATAAGAAGCTACCCCCAATTCCAGTTCCCTCCTTCTTTGACTTTCCTTAGGGTCATATGGAGCAAAGGATGATAAGTCAAGACAGGAGCAGGGGCAGGACACTAGGATCTCTACACTAGGATCTGTTGCCCACATTCAATGACCTTGAACTGGTCTGCTTCTTGCTGAGCCTGGGCCTCTCTGAACTTGAAACTCTGTTTTAGGTCACTCCTTCCCACCCCCAGCCCCCAAATATGAATCTTCAAGGGCAGGTGGTCATGAAGCAGACACAGGGCAGAGTTCGCAGGCCAGGCGTGGTCCATGGATCCAGCACCGAGGGTGGGTCTGGTCCCTCTTATTTAAAATAAAACCTTCTCTTGACTTTGGTTCCCTTCTGCCATAGCCAGACCTGTCTCCAGTTTACCTTCTTGAAACAGTTGCCTATGCCCACTGCTCCTACTCCCGCCCTGCGTTTGCTTTCTCCCCAGCAAAGCAACTCTCACTGAGCCACTGGCAGCCTCTGAATTGCTAAACCCTATGAGCGCTGTTCCAATGGTCTCCTGTGACACTGGACCCACCTTAATGCCTCCATCCTTCACTCGGCTTCCACAACGCACCAGCCCTGGCCGCCCCAGTCCATCCAGCCTCACTCTCCTTCACAGGTACCTCCCTTCCTATCCCTTCCCACTCTGCATGTCCTGGTGAGCGCACTTCTCTCTTGGGTTTAGCCCAGTCCTCGCTCTCGAGCTCCAGACCCAGCCAGGGAGCAACGTGATCAGATTTGCACATTGGAAAGGCTGCCCTGGCTACAGTTGGGAGAGGGCCACAGAGGGGGCAGGGACATCTGTGAGGTGGCTGCTAAGTCTGAGCAAGGCCTGTGGCAGAGGGGATTGAAAGGAAGTGATCCACAAGGGTGAAAGTCTTTGGAGACGGATTTCCTGGGGTAACTCCAGGATAATAACCAACTTTCATGGGTCATTAAACCACTGGATGCCTTTAGCTGAGACTAGTAATGTCAGGGAGAATCAGGCTGTGGGGATTGTTCAGTTTGCAGGTTGAGTTTGTGAGGAATATTCAGAAAAGAAAAAGGCAACTCAAGGAAGATAGGTGACTTACCCAAACTCCTATAACCAGCTTGTGACTTGGCAACTCGGTTGGGCACAAGTTTTCAGTGCTATGAGGAGCATGGCAATGACCGCATCCCCAGAAGCACAGCTTTCTCCTTGTTGTGGTCCACCGCTACAGGCTAGACAAGCAAGGAGGCTGTGGGAGGATGGCAAGCACTGCATTCAAGCCACTGAGGGCATTGGGAACCCGATTTACCAGTAATATCTGGGAACGAGGCCGCATGACAGCCTTATCAAACAAAAAAAATGAAGATTGAGGATGAGACACTTCAGACTGATCCAGCTCTAGTCATAGACCAACCCCGGCCCTGCTCACACGCTGAGCTCTGACCCTGCTTGCACGGCACATTGAGAACTGACGCTTGTTCATGTGAGGGAGCCGGCGTTGCTGTTCTCCTTCGTTCCCATTCCCCATGGCGTCTGTGCAGTGGGTGAGGGAGAGGGAGCTCGGTAGCAGCAGGAAGAGTAGTCCTGTAGCAATGAAGACATGGGTCAACCCTCTTCAGTGTGCAGGCTCAGACGGTCTCAGCTTTGGGGGCATTCACGGCTTCTGTTTGACTGCTGGACTTTCTGGTGACACAGTCGAACACACTGAAGGACTCAAAGTCACCCCGAAGGAACCAGTGGCAAGGTCTTTGCTGTCACCACTGTGACATCAGGGGTCTCATAGTCCTGATAAGCTGCCCTGTTACCTCAGGCTCTCTGAGTCCTCAGGACAGAGTGGCCTTTGAATAGAACTGTTTCTAGCCTTGCTGCACTGCTGTTCCCTAGCCTACTGTGACCCGCTCAGCTCAACTGGGCCTAACGGACATAAATGAAACAGTATTTCCCTTGGCTAAGTCCAGCATGGTGGTTAAGCATTCCAGAACCTGGAACCAGACTGCCCGGAATTCAAATCCTGGGCAGCCTTTCCTACCTGCGTGGTCCTGAGCAAGTTACTTCACCTCTCTGTACCCCAGTCTCCTTATCTGTGAAACAGGCCACTTGTGAGTATCGTATTCTGCCCCCTGTAATGCATTCCTGTTTATAATGCACACCCACGTTTTTGCCCCAAACTTTCAGGAAAAACGTCTTTCATTTTAATTATTTAATTCAATTATTTATTTATTTATATTTAGATACTTGTTTTTTGTATTATAAAGGAATTTTAGCATTTCTTTTTGAACACATTATGGTACAAGAAGTTTTATGTAACAAATAATTACGAAACACAAGAATAGATACAAGGTATTTCAGGTACTACCCATGTATAATGCCCAATATTATTTTTCCCTCGAAAATCTGTACAAAAAAGTGTACATTATACATGGCAAAATATAGTATGTCCTGCTGCCCAGAGAGCCCTGCAGTGGGTGTGTGTCCAGGTGTGTGCACATGCAGGTGTGCCCATGTGGGGCAAGGCCTGCTGTCCCCTCAGCAGTCCCATTCCTGGATCTCATCCCAGAGACCCAGGCAGAGCAGGGCTCACTACAAAAGACACTGCTGGCTGGGAGGGCAGCCCCAGCTCCAAGAGGTACTGCTATGGTGGTGGTGACAGCTGCCTAAGTAAGGAGACCTCCAGCTGGGCTGTGTGTGGGCCTGGAGGCCCAGGAGGGCAGTGGTCTGTGGGGCTGGGGAATCACCCACTCAGCTTTCTGCCCCAGCCCCAAGGAGCTTCCTCCCTCGCTGTGGCCCAAGGTCCCTGACAGCCTCTACCTTCAGACTGAGGGGGAGAGGCCAGAGGCCTCCAGGCAGGCACTGGGAGCATGGCGTGGCTGTACCTCCCCGTACCTCCTGCCACAGGCTTGCCTCCTTGGCACAATTAGCTGCTCCTATCTCTAATTAATTCCTCTGGTACTCAGGACAATTAGAATCTAAATTGCTTTTACAAAGGTCACAAAAACATGATCGAAGAAAGAGGATTCTGTGAGAGGGGCTGAGGAGTCTCTTTCAGAGCCTCCCAGAGCTGCAGGGGTGGAAGACAGGCCTAGCAGAACCATCACCCCTTGCAGAGGGCCCTGCCATCCCCCAAAGTATTCCCCAAGGTTTCTTGGATCCCCATCCCTGTATGAAAGGTGGGCTAAGGACAAGTCTACACTCCCCTGCCTCATTTGTACCCTTCCCATAGTCCTATTTCCTATCATACCCCTTCCCCAGCCTGTACCCAATGTGTCATTTTGCTACAGCGGTGCTTCAGATGGCCTGATCCTGTCCCTCACCAGCCGTGTGACCTTTATTAAGCCACTTGCCTCTCCAAATCTCAGGGGCCTCATCCGTGAAATGGGGCCAATACATTTTGCTTCCAGGAGACGAGGCTCCACATGTAGAATGCCTGGCACCCCTCCGGCCATGGAATCTCTGCTTCTCTGAGCACACTCATTTTTCTGCCTCAGCCAGGAAGCTGGCTCTGGGGTGCTCATGCCAGCCCCCCCACCCCAGCCTTGACTGTGGCCCACACCTGCGTGTGCTCCTCATGCTGCCCAGAGCTGAGGTGGTCTGACCCACCAGGGATTTAGGAGAGAAACCCTGTCCACTTCTGCCTCTGGTTCCCTCGGCAGTCTACAAAGGCCTCGGCACATAGGGGGAAGGGTCCACCTGACAGATGGAGGGGTTGGCTAAAAGAGGGTCCAAGTCTCTACCCATAGAGAACTCACCCTCTGGCAGACGTGACCAGCCTGCACGTCAGGATGGAGAGGGACTGCTCTGGGCTTCCACGTACAGTAGGGGCCATGCTGGAGGGTTTTCGATGGCCCTGCTGACTCACATTTTTTACCTTGGATCGGCTCAGGATTGTCGGGGCTGGAGGTAGCTGGATGGGATGGCCTTGGCAGTATCAGGGGGCCTCCTTTAGGCCAGCCCAGACATCTAAGCCAGACTGGCTTGGCCTAGCTACTGGGATTAGGAGCAGGGTAGACCACAAGAGTCCTGGAGGGGCTTGGTTTCCTGATCCGACCTCACCAGTACTGAGAGGGCACACTGGCAGTCCCAGCCAGTTCCTGCCACCAATCATGAGGAGGGTTGCCTCTGAAAACCAAGGGGCAGTACCATATTGCCCAACCAGCTCCAGCGGATGAGGCACAGCTGCATCCCTGCCCTGGTGGCCCTTTCCTGAGAGGCAGCCCACTGAGCAGCTCCAGCTGCTTCAGAAAGGGAGCTGTGTTCACTGAGCACCTTCCATGTGCCAGCCCCAGGTAGACACGTGAGGTGTCTTACCTCCCAGAATCCTCCCAGCAGTCCTATATGTCACCATTTCACAAGTGAAGAAACAGGCTCAGAGAGGTTGGACACCTTGCTCAAGGTCACACAGTAAGGAACTAACAGATCTAAGCCAGGCTTTTCAGTACCAAAATACAGCTCAGGCGTAAGCCCGTTACTAGCTGTAAGGGCTCCCATTAATTTGGAATTCAAAATCAGTGTTAGGCACACCACAGGATATCATGTGGCTCCACTGGAGGGGGTGGGCAGGGAACAAAATAGGGAGTTTGTGTGGCTTTTGCGAGATATGGGCAAGGCGTCAGTATCCTTGCTCTCTCTCACGGTGGCCCCCAAGATCAGGAGATACAGTCATTCCTCATCTAGAAGCAGGCTCAGAGCTACAGGCATGGAAGCAGCTCTGGGATGCAGACCTGGGGGTAGCCAATGAATGCACGCTTTGACCTGGTGTGAGCCAGGCTATTGCCTCCGAGGAGGTTTCTATTAACACGGAGAGGCATGAGGGGCCAGAGAGAACATGCCCACTCAGGATCGTGAGAGCAGGTGAGGGACGAAATGGAACCTGACAGAGCCAACCACAGTGTTCCTATCTTTCAGACCCTCAGTCTTGCCTCACCAAGCAGAATAGACATGTCTAAGAGTAGAGTGGAGGCTGGGAGTGCCCAGGGAGAGGATGGAGGGGCTGCTTGCATCTGAAGCACCCTCAGTGGCAGGGCTTCTTGGTATGACCCTGTGGCTGGCCAGAACTGGGCAAGGTCTGGCATTTGGCCAGCTCCTGAAGCATAAGAGGGTCTCTCTAGGGCCATAAATCCCATGGCCCAGGTGAGCAGGCCCAAAAAGCTACTGTGATAGCAGTGGTAAAATTAAGTGGCCATGGAGCTGGATGAGGCTGGTTTCCTGAAATGGAATTCATGGCCTCCCTGCCTGACCGGCCCAGGACCTCCTCAGTATCTTCCTGTATGAGGGAGACCCATTCCTGGAGCCCAGGAACTTCTGACACATGGGAGAGCCAGTTTATGTAGCCATGTTTGGGCCCGCAGGATTCAGAGGCCTCTTGGGCTGGGGTCCTGAAGCCACACCACCGCCTGTCTTGGTTCTCAGAAGAGGAGCTTAAAGCCTAGAGATGGTATGAGGGCATGTGAGGCCTGGCCCAGTCTCCGGTTCCCAGATGACACACCCACTCTCCTACCCCCAGAGTCTGCTCAAGCCGGCTGCCTCTGAGGCCCTGCTGGCCTGGGCCTAGCCTATTGCCTTTCTCCCACCATCTACCATGTTTCCTGACCTTCTTGCAACATGTGGACCCCTATGCCTTCCTTGTCTCCTGGAGCCTAGTCAGTGATGACAGAGCAGGAGGCAGGGGCCTGCCCTGTCCCACCTCATTCTCATATAGATAAGCCCATAAACACACATGCACACACACACATACAGATGTTGGGTAGCAACATCCATGTGCCAACATTTCAGGTCATTTTAGGGTGAGACACTGTTTGGGGCACTTCATCTGCAGAATCCACTGATCTGGACATTGTCAGTTATTTACTTGGAACAAATAGAACATCAATGATGACAACGAAGAAGTAATACACAAAACATGAAATGTAGGCCTGAAGTCACCAAAAGTGTCCTCTGACCAACCTGTCCCTTACAATGACCTTACCTTGGACTCTAGGTGCACAGGGGATCTCAGCTGATTAGAGTCCAGAAGGGCCAACCCTCCCTACCTGGCTGCCTAACCTGGGTCCTCAAAAGGCCCCTGACCAAGTCAGAGAGCAGAACATACCCCCTTCCCTAGTGCTCCTTCCTGGGACCCTTCTGGGTCACAGTAGGCCTTGGGAAAACTGAGTTGTGGGCGGCCAGTGACTATTCCTCAAATCATAAGATCATGCCCAGCTTAAAGACGTGCTTCAGCAGAATCACGTGGTGGGCCTGGGGCCTACCAATTATTTCAGGTGAGGTCTTTGCATAACCTCACCTGAAGGTCAGCCTCCTGGCCCCAGACAGTGCCTGGGTCCTCAGGCGCAGCGCAACCCCAGGTCACGCCCTACTCTGGGAGGCCTCCGCCCGCCTTGATTCTCTGAGGCCTCAAGAGCACAGTTTCTTAGCGGATTCTCTTCTAGCACCAAGGCTGTCTGGTGGGTCTTAGCCTGACACTGGTTCCTGTGGGCTCAAGCTCCACCCAAGTTTTCCACACCCTTCTCCCTCTCCCACTCTACATGCACAAACTAAAGTGTTGCTGACATCATGTGCACCTTGTGCTTACTCTTCTAGCTTCTGCTGAAGCTGGCTCCTCCTGGAGGCACTGCCCCCTCCCCCTCCGATCCTTGCCATCCTCAAGGCCCTGTCAGATGCACCACACCCTGTTGTTCACCCCTGGAGGGGGTCTGGCCCATGTGCTGCTAGATGTAGGGGTCCTGGGCTTTCCCTTTAGTTGGAAGAAGGCTGATATGGGATGAGTATACCCAGAAGGCCCATTTGCCCTGTTGGGTCCTTAACAGCCTCATTAGTGAAGTGAGGAGAATTTCCCTGCTCATTTTACAGACCCCCTCCATGCTGAGCCCCTATCCCCAGTGGTCCTCAGGCCTAGAAAAGAGGAGTCAGCATGGGAGCAGCCCAGCGCAGAGCATGCCTGGTGTGTAAGGATGGACCTGGGCAGAGGAACTGCTGAGACAGGCCCCGCTGGTGAGAAAACTGGAGGAATTAGAGTGATGAAGATGGGCTGTCTTTGCTCCAGAGCCTGAAAGGTGAGTGGTTTACAGGCAAAGGCAAGGAAGGGCGAGCCCTGCAGCCTGGGCCTGGTGAGCACATGGGGGCTGTGTGTGTGTGGTGTCTCATGTGTCTGTGTGTAGGTATAGTGCACTGTGCTGCTGTGAAATGTGCAAATATGAGCATGCCCATGTGCCCATGTGTATTTGTGTGCGTGAATATACATGTGTGTTTGTGTGTGTATTTGTGTGTCTAATGAGTATACATACATGTATGGTGTGTGTATGTGTGCAACAAGTATGTGTAACTGGTATGTATAGTGTTCAGGGTATGTGTAGGGAGTGCACATGTGTCTATGTGAGATGCGTGTCATTGTGCCTGTAAGTGTTGAGTTTCCTTGCCCAACACCCTTGGCCCTAGATCTGCCCTCTGAGCCCCCATTGCCCACAGTTGCCCTGCACATGTGCATATAGAGACCACCCACTGCCCCCCCATGGGGCACTTTTCTCCTGGGAGAGCAGCCCAGCCCCTCCCGATGTGCCTCTCATCCAGGATCCTGGATGAGCCTAGAAACTGGGGTCCATCACATCTCTTCTCCTCTGGATGCCCCATTTCTCTTAGCAAAGGCTGCGATATCCAGAACACAGGCCAGTGAAATGACCCTCCCTTCCCCCACTTTTGTCACCTATTCCAGATTCTGCACAAGCCTTTCGCACAAACCCCCTTGTTGGAGAGAAATGGAAAGACAGATAAGAGAAGTGTAGGAGATGGTCTGCAATCAACAGCCAAGAAGGGTCTCCAAGGAGGTCCTCCAACCCTGACTCAGAGTGGAACACGTCCCAGGCCCATCTTGGATCTGTCCCCTTAGGGCTCACTGCCCTTCAGGTGACTGCCTGTTTTCTCTAGCTCCTCTGTAGGCTAGGCTTTCCACCTCATGGGAAACGTGATGAATGGGTTAGAGAGAGAAAGTCAGCTCACTCTCCCACCTCCTACAGCTGATGGGTGGGCCAGCTGCCTCCACTTTCAGGGATGTCCGTGAGCCTGGACTGAGAAGCAGGGCGGTCACCCCTGGGTCCCACTATGAGTATCCAGGAGTTCCTCTAGATTATAATATCCCCTTTCCTACACCTGTTTCTCCAGGCTCTGAGACCGGTGAGGATCTTCACCCATTATTCATTCATTCGTGCCTAGTTCTCCCCACCATGCGGGATAGTGAGAAAGATCTTTGGGCACTAGCCTGAGGGGCAGAAGATGGAGGACTTACGTCCTGGGACTTTGGGGGACTCTCTGTCCTGGAGGTGGGAAGCCAGCAGACAACTACACACACACGCATACGCGCATGTGTGCTCGCTCACTCACAAGTGCACACACACACACACACACATGCACGCACAAGCACAAAACAGTGAGATGATGGGGAAATGGGCCTGGTAGGGGTCTGAGGCAGGGCAGATGAAGCCCTTGGTGAGGGAAGAGGACCAGGACAGAGCATGCTAGGAGCCCCACCCAGATTAGGGGCTAGGCAGAGGTGGAGGTCTCACCCATCCTAGCCAGTGCTAATCCCAGGGGCTAGAGCTAAGGAGGGGGCAGAGCTGAGAAGATGCTGAGAGAAGGGAGATGGAGAAGGTTCAGGATAGAGAGGCAGAGGAACAATAAGTGGGGGAGAGAGCCTGATAGTGGCAGCAGCCCTGGGCAGTGGTGAGGAGGAGGAAGGGCTGCTCTTGGCCTGGCCAGGTAGGCTGAGCTGGACACCAAGGCCCAGAGTGTGTTCTGAGGATGCTGGTCTCTCCCTCCCACAGAGAGAAAGACAGATGTCTCTTTGATGGTAAGAAGGAAAAATGTTGTGCACTGAGGGCAGGGGAGTGGGGCAGGGAGAGCCAGTATCTCCTCCTTGTGGCCACCCAGTGAATGGGAGACACCATCGCAAGTGTCATATCCTCCATTTCCAAAGGACTTCGAATCCATACCCACTACTGGAATGTTCACCTGCCAAGGGAACAGGCAGCTGCCCTGCGGTCCAGGTCAGATCAGGGTGGACCATTGGCCACTTTCTGGCACCTGAGTCCAACAGCGGCGGGACAACCATGTGCTGAGTAGGTTCTACACTCACTGACCGCTTCACACCTCCCAGCAGCCACCTCAATTAGGTGTGTCACCTAAGTGTGCCAAAGTGTGTGCATACCCATCTGTTGGTTGTGGGTGCATACGTGCTGTGTGTAGGATCTGCCCCTTTAGCCCACCCTCTCACTCCAGCAAGAGCTAGGCATGCTTCCCTTCCAGTCCCTTGGCCTCTGACTCCACCCTCACCCTAGGCTAGCAATTTTCCTGCCTGGCATGCCTTCCGAACCACCACGGGCCATTGGATGCCTGAGTAAGAATTAGCAAAAGACACCTCTTCCTCCACATGCTCTTATGCTCTCAGATAACTGTCACACTAAATATACACATCTGTGATGAACTGGAGCTGTGAAGTGAGGACCTTGAACACTCTTCCCTACCCCTCATCTAGGTGGCCCAAATCCACTATGTTCTTCCACAAAGTCCTGTCTAATCACCCTTCCCTGGAGCCTCCACAGCCCCTGTTGTGAAGTGACCAGCCCTTGATGAGAGCAGTGGTAGCCCTGGTGTCCTGTCTAAAAGCAAGGGTGGAGGGTGGGGGAGTGCCTCCTAGCAGAAGGCTCAGCTTCCTCCAAGGCCAGACTTTTGTAATCTTATCACACCCAGAAGGGACACACTCTGGGGGACCCAGTCCCATCTCTACCAGTGCCTAAGATGTACTGGGGGTCAGGCAATAGCTGGGTCACTGGTAGATCCAAGGCAGGTTTTCAGTCCCCATGGGAGAAGCCCCCTCCTGGCCAGCCATCTACTTGAAGTAGAGAGCTTACCTCGTGGTACCAGCCCCAGAACTAGGTGGAAATGTCTTTAAAAGGTCCCTGATGTAGTTTGACTAGCTCTGAAAGCCACAGGGGCCCTATGGCATTTTTAATCCAGGCTCTTGGAAAAAGCTCCTTTCATAAAGAACCCAAGCTTTCCCAGCCATACCCATCCCACCAGCATGTGGGTGACAGCAAGTCACCAGAAAGGTAGTAATCTTCTTCTGCCCAGGCAAGAACACAGGTACTTCTAGTAATTTCTGAGAGTTCCTGGGGAGTCTTACTTGCACTCACAGTTCCTCTACATCCTCTTGACACCACAGCGTGCAGGGCTCCTGATGGGACACCTCATGGCACCTTTTTGCCTGCACCCATCATGGGAAAGCAGATCCTAGGGCCATGGTCTGTTCTCCCCTTGTCCTCACAGCTGTCCTCACTCCGCCTTCCTGGTGCCAGCATGCTGCTGGGCAGGTCTATGAAGATCTGCAGGCTCCTGGCCCCCATCGGTTGTGCTCCTGGGACACCTGTCATTGTGCTATCAACTTCTTCCCCAGGTATCCATGAGACCAGTCTGTTCCCAAGACCCCTGGCTGCCCTCCTACTTCCTCCTAGAAACTGATTCTTGCAAACCACAGCATCCACACTTGCTTACCAGATATGCCTGGCACCTCTGGGGTCAGACTCCCTGGGCTAGAAATCCAGCAGAGGAACCCCCTGCATATCCAAAGAATGTCTGTATCACCTTCCACTTGGGCCCAGGCACCATTAGCAACCTGGTGGAAAAACTCAGCCAACTCCAGTAGACTTGGCTCCAGCCCCTTGGGAAGGGAAGTGGGAAATAAAAACAGAGGTGAGGGAGACATGGAAAAATAAATTTCCGAATCTTTATTGTGGTGGTGATATCCCAGGAGCCACTACTGTCACAGAAAATGAAAGTTCTGGCTTTCTTTTTTGCCCTCTTTCTAAATGATTTTGGTGTTTTGTTCCCACTATTCTATGCTAACAGCAGAATAATAAAAAAAATTATTCTTCACAACTTGTGAGTGAGAGACCAAGACAGGAGCCCAGGAGAGGGAGGAAGGAGAGGAAGAAAGGTTATTAGAAATGTGTCAGCCTTGTTTATGGCCCATTACAGCAAGGAGGAGAGGGGAGGGAGACACACTGTCAGTATACTCTTTAAAGCAGCCTGCCAGCTTGGTTGGGGAGTGTAAATAATTTTTATTTTCATCTGCATTTAGGTATTTTAAAATATACACCCACCATCCTTTGTGGGGAGCCTGCCATGTCTGCTGGGAAGAAGCAGGGTAGGGGTGGCATGCCTTCAGCCCCTTTGATGGGACTGTGCTTGACAATTAGGGCTTTCAAAATCAGCATTTTCTGGTAAAGTCTTCCTTCCCAAGGAGCAGAGAGAAAGTAAAGCAAGCCTTGGTGGTTGCCTAACTCATGGGCTGATTGGCTGAGGCTAAGCTAATGAGCAGAATTTGCCAAGATGGCTGGCACCGAGAATCTTTCCAGATAAGACCAGCATGGGCACAGGGTACTCTGAGTCAGTGTCCCAACCCCCTTGCACATCTGGATGCCACATATGCATCCCAGGTTTGAGACTGTTACCTCAGGCCCTCAGGTTCAGGTTTCATTTATGCTTTCACTGGTCAACATTTAATGAGCACGTACTGTGTGCCAGGATCATAAGGGTTCAAAGGCAGGGGACCTGAGAGATCATCTCACCTGACTGGTCTTTTAATCCCTCCTCCTTGGGTGCCTCCTGAGAGCAGTCCTTTGTGACCTCTAGTGGTAGCCCATTGCATTCAGGTTTGAAATGACTGTCCTAACGCAATGTGGTACACTGGTTAAGAGTATACACTCCACAGCTGAGCCAGGGCTGTGAGATCTTGGAAGAATAACTCCCAATAGCTGAGCTTACATTTCTTCTTCTGTAAAATTGGGGTAATAATGGTACTAATATCACTGGGCTTCTGGTTAATATGGTCGTGAAGGTAAACACGGTGCTTGGAACCTTACACAACCACATCAAAATCACAACTAAACTACAGAATGACCATCATTCAGAACTACCTGAAATCTAGCTGAATAGAAGTCCTGCAACTAAGGATATAAAGAAGAAACCACATCAAGACTGGTAGGAGGGGTGAAGATGCAGAACAGGCCGATCCCTCACCCATGTATGGCTGTTACAAATTGGGAGGGATATTTCAGCTACAGAGGTCCCCCCTGAGGAGCAACAGCTCCCAGTCCAACACTAGAATCCCCAACCCGGGGTTCCAGTGCCAGGAAGAGAAGTTCCCATAACTTCTGTCTATAAAAACCAGTGAGGATTGTGGTTTAGTGAGACAGAGGGCTACTAGAGTGCCAGGCAGTTCCTCTTAAAGAGACTACTCACAGGCTTACTCGGCCTCACTGTCTCTGAGCTCCAGTTTAAAAGACACCAGAGACATACAGGGAGGAACTGAAGTGCGTGGTATCAGGGTGAAAGCTGGAGGGGCAACTTTCTTCCATAGAGAAGTGCTGGCAGAAGCCATTGCTCATTTTCTGAGCTCTTCCTCCTCAGAGTCAGCAGGTGGGTGCCGTATCAGAGTCTATATCAACCTGGCTCACAGTGTTCACCCCACCCTAGTGATTCCCTGAGACCCTGACCCACCAGACTTGTGGGCCCACTCAAGCTGTTTCCAGTGGCTTTTCCATACAAATGGCCTATCTTGACTCACTCTTCAGGCTTTTCTAAAATCTCTCCAACAAGCAGCATCTGGCTTCTGTGTGCATCATACCTCTTACTACGTGGCCCCAGGTCTGGTACCAGCAGCATCCAGCCTTGGTTCACAGCTTGGCCTCTCCCAGGCACCTCCAAGCCCAGCACAGGTAGCAGCCATCTGCAGATTGATTTGGCCCTGTGCAGAGCAGAGGCAGCAGCTGACCTTGGCCTGCACCTCCCAGGAGGCCTCAGAGCCAGTATACCCAGTGTACAGCTTCCAATGTTGAAGCACCGCCCAACCACTTCCACAAGCAACACTCTCAAGGGACAGGCTCAGTGGGCACCAGAGTCCCACTGAAATATGTTCCGATCCATGGGGTAGGCCCCTGCACAGTTGATCATCCACAGTGGTCAGTGGTTGGTGGTCATAGCTAGTCCTTGCAGCCACCTGACCAGTGGGGAAATCCCTCTCTTTGACATGCCAACAGCAATCAAGGTTCAACTACAACAGGAGGGTATACACAGCCCACATGGTGGGGAGGGATACTGTACTTGGAATACCCAGCTTGGGTGAACAGGGAGGCTGTGCCCCTGGACCCTACCACATTAGGCTATTCTACCAAGCCCAGGGGACATAATAGCTCTACCTAACACAGAGAAACAAACACAGGGAGGCTGCCAAAATGAGGAGACAAAGAAACATGTTCCAAATGAAAGAAGAGAATAAAATTCCAGAACAAGAGCTAAACAAAATGGAGACAGAGTTCAAAACATTGGTTTTAAGGATGTCCAATGGACTTAGGGGAAAAGTAGATGACACAGACTTCCAGTCAAGATGGGCGGTATAGGCAGACATGGCTCACCTCTTCACACAACCACAACAAAATACAACTAAAATATAGAACAACCGTCACTCAGAGCCATCATAAATTGAGTTGAATGGAGGTCTGACAAATATGGAATTAAAGAAATTACATCCATTCAGACTGGTAGGAGGAGCACAGATGTGGAACAGGCTGGTCCCTCACACATTGGGGGTGGATAAAAATTCAGGAGTCTCAGTACCACACCAGGCCCGCCAGCTCAAGGTACCAGTGCCACGAAGATAAGTCCCCACAACTTCTGGTTGCAAAAGCCAGCAGGAATTGAGTCAGTGGAAGAAACTTTGGGAGCCCCAAGACGTTCCTCTTAAAGAACCCACACATGGACTCATTTAATCATACTCGTTCACTCTGGGCCCTGGTGCCAGGGGGGTGGTGGCTTGAGAGGCACCAGTGGTGTGCAGGGGGGAGCCTGAGGTGTCTGGCTTCAAGGAGAACAGAGACCACTGTCCCTTTTCTGGACCCATTCCCCACAGACCTAGCAGACTGGTGCTATATCTAAGATTCCATCGACCTGGTTAACACTGTTTGGCCTGCCTTGGAGATCTCCAAAGGTTTCGCCCCACCCAACTTACAGGCCCATCCAAGCTGCTTTTCCACATGAATTGCTGGTCTTGGCTCTGCTTCAAAACTTCCAAAATCCTCTCAAACAAGCCCCAGCCCTGCACTAGCAACCTAGATTCACATCTTAGCTTCACCTGGAAATCTCTAAGCCCAGAACAAGTAGCAGCCATCTCGGATTACTTTATAACTCAGTTAGGGTGGCCCGGGGCAAACACTGGGGCGGGGGGCTGATCTTGTCCTGCACCACCCAGGAAATACCCAGGGCCAGCACATCCAGTGGACAGCTATAGACCACTTCAGAGCACCACCATCCTTTCACCTGCACAGCTGATTCTCCAGGGACAGTGGAGGTTGGTGGTAAGTAGTCATAGCCAATCCTTGAAGCTGACTGGCATGATTAAATCCCTCTTATTGATCTGCCAACTGCAATCAAGGCTCAACTACAGGAGGTGGTTGTATTCAGCCCACACAAAGGGCCCACCTCAAGTACCCAGCTTGGATGATAGGGGAGGCTGTGCCACTGGATCTTACAGGAGAACTACTACATTAGGCCACACTACCAAGACAGGGAGTAAAAGCAGCTCTACCTAATACATAGAAACAAACATACAGAGGTTGCCAAAATGAGGAGATGAAGAAACATGACCCAAATGAAAGAGCAGATCAAAACTCCAGAAAAATAACTAAATAAAATAGAGATAAGCAATCCACCAGGTGCAGAGTTCAAAATACTGGTTTATAAGGATGCTCAAGGAGCTTAGTGAGGGTCTTAATACCATAGAAAAGATCCAGTTAGAAACAAAGGATATACTATATGAAATAAAGAATGATTTACAGGAAAATAACAGTAGAGTGAATGAAGCTATGAATCAAATCAATAATTTTGAACATAAGGAAGCAAAAAACAGCCAATCAGAAAAACAAAAACAAGAGAATCCAAAAAATGAAGATAGTGTAAGCAGCCTGGGAGACAACTTTAAGCAATCCAACATTTGCTTCATAGGGTTACCAGAGGAGAAGAAAAAGAGTGAGAAATTGGAAATCTATTTGAAAAAATAATGAAAGAAAACTTTCCTAATTTTAGTGGTGGAAATAGGCATGCAAGTCCAGGAAGCACAGAGAGCCCCAAACAAGATGGATGCTAAGAGGTCCACCCCTAAGACACAAAATAATTAAAATGTCAAAAGTTAGGCTTCCTGTTAAGATACAGGTGTAGGTAGATATGCTTCATTTCCTCACACAACCAAAGGAAGGACAAGAACCAATTTAAAAACAAAAACAACCAGAACTGCCAGAGAATTGAACTGTATGGAGGTCTAACAACCAAGGAGTTAAAGAAGAAACATTCATCCAGACTGGTAGGAGGGGTGGAGATGGGTAGCTGTGGGGGAAAGGATGCATGGCAAGGCAGTGGCTAGAGGACCAGGCAGGCAAGGTGGTGGCTGGCAGACCAGCGGATCCCACATATGCATGCGGATAAACCAGGAGGAACAACTGGGGAGTGAGACAGATATGTAACCCAGGGTTCCAGTGTGGGGAAATAGAGCCTCAAAACCTCTGGCTCTAAAAACCTGTGGGGCTGCAGCAGTGGGAGAAAATCCCAGTCTCAGAAGAGAGTCCACTGCAGGAACTCACAGGGTCATAGAATGTACACAATCCCACCCACCCAGGAATAAGTGCCAGAAGGGACCAATGTGCTGTGGGAAGCAGGGGAAGGGACTGAAAGTAGGGCAAAAGTAGAGCTAGCGGTATTAGTCCCTCTCTGACCCCTCCCCCACATATAGCGCCAAAATGCAGCAAAGCAGGTTACCCCACCCTGGCAAATACCTAAGCCTCTCCACCCCTTATCACGTGATGGGAGACAAAGAAATATGGCCCAAATGAAAGAACAGATCAAAACTCCAGAAAAAGAACTAAGCAACAAAGAGACAGACAAACTATCAGATGCGGAATTCAAAACACTGGTAATCAGGGTGCTCACATAAATTATTGAGTATGGATGCAAAATAGAGGTAGAAATGAAGTCTATGCAAAGTGAAATAAAGAAAAATATACAGGAAACTGACAGTGAAGGGCAGGGACTCAGATCAATGATTTGAAACAGGAGGAAGAAATAAACATTCAACCAGAACAGAATGAAGAAAAAAGAATTCAAAAAAATGAGGAGAGGCTTAGGAACCTCTGGGACAACTTTAAACATTCCAACATCTGAATCATAGGGGTGCCAGAGGAGAAGAAGAAGAGTAAGACATTGAAAACTTGTTTGAAAAAATAATGAAGGAAAACTTCCCCAATCTGACAAAGGAAACAGACTTCCAGGAAGTGGAGGAAGCTCAGAGAGTCCCAAGAAAGTGGAGCCAAGGAGGAACACACAAGACACATCATAATTAAATTACCCAAGATGAAAGATAAGGAGAGAATCTTAAAAGCAGCAAGAGAAAAGGAAAAAGTTACCTACAAAGGAATTCCCATAAGACTAGCAGATGATTTCTCAAAAGAAACCTTACAAGCAAGAAGAGGCTAGAAAGGAGTATTTAAGATCATGGAAGGCAAGGACCTACATCTAAGATTACTCTGTCCAGCAAACCTATCATTTAGAATGGAAGGGCAGATAAAATGCCTCCCAGGTAAGGTAAAGTTCAAGGAGTTCATCATCACCAAGCCCTTATTATGTTAAAGGGACTTATCTAAGAAAAAGAAGAAGATCAAAACTATGAACAATAAAATGACAACAAACTCACAACCATCAGCAACTGAACACAAAAAACAAAAACTAAGCAAACAACTAGAACAGGAACAGAATCACAGAAATGGAGATCACATGGAGGGTTATAAGCGGGGAGGGGAGGAGGGAGAATGGCAGAAAAGGTACAGAGAATAAGAAGCATAATTGGTAGGTACAAAATATACAGAGGCAGGTTAAAAATAGTATAGGAAATGGAGAAGCCAAATAACTTATATGTACCACCCATGCACATGAACTAAGTGTAGGGGGAATGCTGGAGGAAGTGGGGTGCCGGGTGGAGGGTGATAAAGGGGAGAAAAGAAATGGGACAGCTATAATAGCATAATCAATAAAATATACTTAAAAATAAAAAAAAACAAATAAATTTTAAAAAATTTTAAAAAATAAAATGCCAAAGATTAAAGATAGATGAGAGAGTATATGGGTGCACTGGCGAGAGGTGAGGGAATTAAGAAGTACAAATAGATAGTTACAGAATAACATGGGGATGTAAAGTACAGTATGGGAAAGGGAGTGACCAAAGAACTTGGTGTGACCCATTGACATGAACAAAGATGCAGGCATTGCCTGAGAGAGTGGGGGTTGCTGGGTGGAGGGGGGCTGAGGAGGAAAAAATCAGGACAACTGTAATAGCATAATCAATAAAATATAAATTTTAGAAAAGTAGATGAACTTAGTGAGAACCTCAACAGCATAAAAAAGGAAATGGAAATCATGAGAAATAACCTGTCAGAAATAAAGGCTACACTAACCGAAATGAAGAATAATTTACAGGGAATCAACAGTAGAGAGGATTAAGGTGAGAATCAAATCAGAGATTTGGAATGTAAGAGAATAAAAGACACCCAATAGAAGAGCCAAAAGAATAAAGAATCCAAAATGTTTGCACAATAGGGGTGCTGGAAGAAGAGAGAGAGCAAAAAATTGAAAACCTATTTGAAAAAAAAAATGACAGAAAACTTCCCTAACCTGGTGAAGGAAATAGACATTCAAGTCCAGGAAGTGCAGAGAATCCCAAACAAGATGAGCCCAAAGAGACCCACACCAAGACACATTACAATTAAAATGCCAAAAGTTAAAGGCAAAGAAAGACTCTCAAAAGCAGCCAGAGAAAAGGAGTTAGTTACCTACAAGGGAGCTCCCATAAGACAATCAGTTGATTTCTCAACAGAAACTTTGCAGGCCACAAGGGATTGGTGAGAAATAATTCACAGTGATAAAAAACAAGATGTACAACCAAGATTACTCTATCTAGCAAAGCTATGATTTAAAATTGAAAGGCAGATAAAGAGCTTCCAAGACAAGAAAAAAAACTAAAGGAATTCATTGCAACCAAACCAGTATTACATGAAATGTTAAAGGAACGGGGCAAAGAATGGAAAGGTCATCAAGAAGCATGTATAAAGGACCCATGGACAAAGACAACGGGGTGGGGGGGCGGTGGAAAGATTGTATATGGGAGGTGGGAGGTGGGGGTAGGTAGGGTGGGGGAGAGTAATGGGGGCAAAATGGGGACAACTGTAATTGAACAACAACAAAAAAGAAGAGAAGAAGAAATAAACATTAAAAATATCAAAATGACAATAAATACATTTCTATCAGCAATGAATCGAAAAAACAAAATAAACAAAGAAGCAGAACCAAAACAGACACATAGATACAGAGAACATTTTTATGGTTGCCAGATGGGAGGGGCATTAGGGGGATGGGTGAAAAAGATGAGAGAGTTTTAGAAATACAAATTGCTTGTTGAAGAATAGTCATGGGGATGTAAAGTACAGCATAGGGAATGTAGTCAATAATATTTTAATAACTATGTATGGTGTCAGATTGGTGTGAGGATTTATCAAGATGATCACTTAGTATTGGGTTGGCCAAAAAGTTTGTTTGGTTTTTCCGTAAGATGGTTCTAGTAGTGCTTAGTTGTCTTTAACTTCATTCGAAACAATTTTATTAGATTGTATTGTGACAGCTGTCATATCACTGTACATTTTATAAAAAATCAAAACTGGTGAAATTTTGTGTAGCCATTTTAATATTGAAGATGGAAGAAAATATGCAACATTTTTGGCATATGATGCTTTATTATTTCAAGAAAGGTAAAAATACAATTGAAATGCAAAAAAAAAAAAAGGTTTGTGCAGTGTATGGAGAAGGTGCTGTGACTGGTCAAACATGTCAAAAGTGGTTTGCAAAGTTTTGTACTAGAGATTTCTCTCTGGACAATGTTCTACTGTCAGATAGACCAGTTGAAGTTGATAGTGATCAAACTGAGTCATTAAGAACTATCAATGTTTTACCATGCAGGAGATAGCCAACATACTCAAAATATCCAAATCAATAAAGTTATTGGTGGAAATGAAAAATGTGTTCTTTATTTTACAGAAAAAACTAAACGGACTTTTTGGCCAACCCAATATGTTATGTAATGTCTAATCATTGGGGTGTATGCCTGAAATTAACATAATAATGTATGCCAACTATAATTGAAAAACAAAAAATGACTTAAAACTGGAAAATATAGTGATACTAATGTCATATGGCTGTGGAGATTAAAATTAGATGATGAACATAAAGGCTTTGCTACTGGACACATAGGGAGTGCACCCTACTCATGTCACTCATCATGTTCTGTGCACACAGAAGCACATGTGAAACCCTGCCAATACCCTAGATGTCCATGTGTACCTAACACAGAGGCTGGGATCATGGGAGGTTGAAGGAGCCAAGGTCTGTTTCCTGGGATCCACAGGTCAGTCTGGACAGAATGACTGTTTGTGGGGCAGGCTCATCAGGGCAGCTCTGGGAGAAGTGTCTCTGAAAGAGCGGTAAGTTGGGGTCAGGGAGGGAGAAGCTTGGCCTGGCTGTAGAAGAGAGGGTGATCAGTGGCCAGATTGCCTGAGGAGATATGGCAGTAATACCCCATGAAAATTGTGTACCAGTTATGTGGCCAGCACATTACCTGTCCCTTGTGTCTTGGGGCTTCCAGCTCTAGTGTCCACTGAATGCCACTTCTGTCTGATAGATACAGGGAATACATTTTATGCTTTATGTGCTCCTCTAGACTCTTGTGATTGGATAAGACTGACACTAGCAGACAGTGGGTAAAGACGGCCCCTGCAAAGCAAATGAGTACAGAACCAAATTCCCAGATCTGCAACCACTGGTCACAGGAGAGCAAGCCTCTTGATCCCTCCCAGTAACTTCCTTCTTCTGAGTGAAAGGACAAGTGATGTCAGGTGTCAAAGGGCAGTTGGATCCTTGTCTCTGCGTAGAGATTTAAGCAAAGGTGCTCAGCTGGGCAGGACGGGACTCAGGACTTTACTTGACCGCACATGGGTTCTGTGAACAAAGAGCAAGCCACAAAGTAAGAAACAGAGACAGACAGACAGAAAGACAGACAGGAGGAAGAGGCAATAGTCTGGGGCTCTGCACCGGCTTCCTACATCTTTCATGTCACAAACCCACTGCTGCCTGCTCTGAGCCAGGCCCTCAAGGTGCTCACAGCTCAAGAAGGAGACAGATGTGTAAACAGGCAAGTTTATGAAGTGGTGGTTACAGTGGTCCAAAGGTGAGGAGGGGCAGTGGGCGTAAGGGAAGGAGGCACAGAGCAGGAGGGACTTGAACAGCTGTCCAAGGAGACCAGGTGGAGAGGACACTGCTTGTAGAAGGTGCAGCATGAATAAACGCCTGAAAGCACTGGCCAGAGGGATCACTGGGAAAAGTACAAGGCCATTACGTAGGGCTGACTTTGTGTTTCCCAACACTGTTCTGAGGAACATTAGTCTGGATATATCAATTACAAAAATGGTCCCAATCCTCCATAATTTCTTGTACCCCTTTCCAGTGTCATTTTGTATCTCTTTCCATCAAGACGTGGAGTTGGTTTCTCTACCCCTTGAATCTGGACCGGCCTCTGACTGGCTTTGGCCAATGGAATATTGTGGAAGTAATCATGTGCCAGATCTAAGTGTTGGCCCCAAGAGCCCTTGTATGCTTCCACTTGCTATCCTAGAAACCTACTACCAACATGAGGTTGAGCCCACACTAGTTTGCTGCAGGATGGGAGACCACATGGGGGAGAACAGAATCATCTCAAGAAAGGCCATCTTAGACCAGCCCAACTCTGGCCAGTCCTGCAGTTGAGCAGACCCACCTGGGAAGCAGCCTAGCCTGGCCCGGCCCAGACCAGCTGGCATCCAGACTCGTGAATATAACAAATGCTTTTTTACACCACTAAGCTTTGTGGTTGCGAGTTAGCCATTATTTATGGTACTAAAAAACTGATATAGCTCCAAACTGGAAGCAACTCAAGATGTCCATTAATGCAGGTTGGAGGTATAAACAGTGATACAGCAGTACAGTAGAGCACACTGCAGCCAGTAAGAAATGAGGTCCAGCTACACATGCTAGCCCGGCAGATGTACATGAGTTATCAGTGAGGGAAAAAAGCAAGTGGCTGATCAATGTTGTGCCATGACCCACTCTTGTTTTGTTTTTTTTAAAAAGTCTGTGTCTAACAATATATAGAATAAATACACCTAGGAAAAATTCAGCAATGATGCACAGCAAACTATTCATAAGGCTTGCCTGTAGAGGAGACAGAGAGGAGTTTTGTAGTTTGTTTTTTTTAAGTGAAGATTATTTGGAAGAAAAAAAAGTTGGTGTTTTCAATGACTATATTTGTTGAAATTGATGACCAGCTGTCCTCATCAAGTATCCAGCTTTTTCTCTTCTGCTTGGCTCTCCTGCTCTGTTTCTGCTCCTGGTCAAAGCCCAGCTCCCTCCTGCAACAAAAACCTGCATTGCGAGCTCTCCCCACACCCCATATACCCTCAATCACTCAAGCATTTACTATACATCTCTTATCCCTTTAGGTATTTACCTTCAAATATTAAAGCAGGAATATCCTCTGGGGATCAAGCCCCACCTTTGTGATACAGGTATAGGGACACTGAGACACAGAAGGCTGCAGCTGAGCTGAAGCCAGAGGCACGTGTTCTGAGAATCCATTCACCTCAAGAAGCCCAGAGCAACCCCCATCCCCAGCCATGGCCTCCGCTGGGCACCACTTCCCTCAGAGGAGGCCTCAAGGATCATGGACAAGCTTCTCCTTCCTGGGAGATGGAGGGAGAACCATGAGGGAGAAGAAGAGAGACAGAGGCAAAGGCGGGAGCAAGAGGGTGGCAGTGGACATCAGTCCCGGCCTCAGTCCAGTTTCTGCCAGCGCCCAGATAATAAGCAAGAATGATAGAGGAAAGAGAGAAAAATGTCACACATGCTGTGGTACCATGAGCCCCTGGAGACGGAAAATATCACAAAATTAGGCTGGTTTTTGTTTGCCTTTGTGGAGGGGAGTATGAGGGGTTTCTGGTTGGCAGGGGGTGGATGTTGGGGGAGCTGTGCCAAGGGGATGGGCCTCTTTACCTGGGCAGCCAGAGGGGGCAGTGAGATGAGGACTCAGGGCTAGGCTTCTGGGACCCTTGAGCCTCCCATCTGGCCATCTCTGGGCTTGCTGTGACTTGGAGAGGTGTGGTGAGAATGGGGACAGGCAAGGGATGCGACTGAAACACAGAGCTAAGCGGCCTCCTTGCTAAACCTCTTATACTGCTGTTTGTTTGTAATTCCCTGCCACTACCCAAGTCACAGAAACACTTGGGTAATAGCTATAAAATTACACACTTGCAGCTAATTCAGGTATGACTCTTGGCATAGCAACCATGTTTTAAGGAAAAACAAACAACTCCTGAAATAAAAGTAGGCAAGAATGCAAATCTGCAGCAATGAGGCTCACACCCCAGTTCCCGTGTAACAACCCATCCTCACATCACTCTCCCCACCCACGTACCAATGCACCCCCAGGCCCAGGGGCTCATAAGCCAGCCTCTCCCAGTCCCCACAGGGCCACTGGAGGGGGCTCTTATGACAGCTCTAATCCAGAGCTGGGCCAGGTCCTTGTTTGTGCAGACCCAGGGTACACCCCTGTCCCGCATCTCTTCCTTTGTGGGGTACCCACTTCCTTTCTCCCTCAGCTAAGGAGGTTCTAATTACCAGTTCACGATTAATTAATTCATTCATTCACTCATTCACATGTGTTTCTTTAGCATATACTTTCTGCCAGGAGGTGCTCTAGCAGTGAGAATATCCAGACATGAGTTCTTTTTTATCTGGCATAAAAGACAGACATTATACAACAAAATGCACGAATACATGTATGATACGAACAAGCTAGGATCAGTGCTCTAAAGGAAAAGAATAGTGTGAAATGGGAGACAAGAAGGGAGGATTTATTTTTGATCGTGGGTGTAGGAAGGATTTCTGTTAGGGAAAAGGAAAAACCTATTCGAGGTGAGGCCTGAAAGTGGGAATTTTCTGGATGCAGAGTGGGGAGTAAAGTAGTCCAGGTGGATGAAATAGCAAAGTCCTGAGAGGAGAAGGCCAGTGTGCTGGGGGAAGTGTGATGTGAGCCAGCCTGAAGAGACCATGTAGGTATGGTAGGTCACCCTAGGGAGCTGGGAAGAGTCATAAGACTCTACAGAAGAGGGGGATGAGGTCTGATTTATGGTTTTGAAAGATCACCCTGCTTGTCTGAGAGAGGCTGGCGGAGGAATGAGAAGGCTATGAGCAGCCAGAGGAGGCTGTTTCAGTTATCCTAGCTAGAGATGGCAGTGGTTTGGGAAAGAACTGTGGCAATGTGGACAGGGAGGAAGGGGAGGGATGAGAAGGAGCCCAAGAGCAGAAGGAACCGGATTCCCAGGGTGAAGGAGGAGTCAAGAGGGGCTGGTGAATAGAGGCATATTTCCCAAGATGGGAAGACTATGGGAGGAGCAGGTTTAAGACATGTGTCTGTGGTGCATAGAGATGGCGCTTCAGGCCACAGGATAGACAAGGTTGCCTAGGGAGAGAGAGAAAGAGAGAGAAGTAAGAAGAGAAGGCATTTGGACGTGTGTGACCTTCAGATTGGACTTTGACCAAATACCGCTCCTTGTGATGTTAATAAAATAGGAATGAAAGTATCAACCACAATTTGTTGAGAGGATTAAACTATGAGGATTATCAAACATCAGCTCAGTTGCATCAGAGGTGGTCCCCCAACCCCCATACCACCCTTGGGACCTGCTCAAAGCCAAGTGTCTGTGGTCTGGGAGTGGGTTGGGGGTGCTCCACATTGCACATGGAAACCCAGGGGAAGCCATGGAGCTCACCGTAGAGACAGGAGAGCTGAAAGTTGACAGCAGTGAAAGCAGGAAGGGAGGAAAAGAAGACACAATGGGGTGGGTGGGGAGGACAGGAGAGACGGAAGACAGGTGGGGTGTTGGGCTGAGGCAGCAGGCCTGGGCTGTAGACATTAATTAGCACAGAACAATTTCCAGCTCAGCCTTTACCCCACAGCCTGGGGTGCAAGGAAGGGTGACCATGTGAACTATGCTGGAGGCAAGGATGCCACACCCCTTCCTGACCCTCCCCGCTTAAGAACCAGGATAGGGGGTGACCTTGGGCTGAGAAGCAGGAGGCCCTGGTTTGTCAAAGTCCCAGACACCACCTGATCCCCAGGCTCCCTTTCTGAGGACTCGAGAGCCCCATGAGGGGCTGACTGAAGGTCCTGCCTGGCCAATGTGGCCCCAGATCACCCTCAGGTCCACTGTGCTCCACTGCTTGTCCACCTGTGTGTGGGGGAATGTTTGCTCATGTGCACTTATTTTCTTGTGTGTAGGTGAGTGCACACAAAGTATATACTAACATGTATGTCTGTGCTCACTGTGTTGCATGGGTTTGAACACGTGTGTGCACATGAATGTAAATGTGCAGGTGCAAGAGCATGAAAGGCAGGTTTGGACCCACAGCCCCAGTGTAAATAGCAGCCTCCCGAGGCCCAGCCCAGCCCCCTTCCGCAGCCGGTTCCCAACCATCTTCCCTCTTTCAGCGGCAGAGCTCTTCTGCCCTCAGGATCTTGCTGCTGGAATTGTAATGGTTGTCCTGGGGTTGGGCCACAGGCCTCCTCTGGGAGCCTCAGGCTGACCACCAGCTGTCCTGGAAAGGGTGTGGGCTACCCCTTGTCTGTCAGACCGGTGGGTTGTGCTGGAGATAGAGGCCTGAGGGTCTCAAGACTGCTTGCACTCTGAGACAAATGTCCGCATTGGCCTGAGGCTGCTGAGGGAGCTGTGTACACCCTTAGATGGACCCTGGGCGCCCTTAATAGGGTCTGGCTCCTGTCTCCTTGCCTCTTGGCAGAACTCGGGGAAGGTGCAGGTCAAGTGACCTTCTAATAACCAAGAACATCTGGCTAAGGGAGGCCTTACCATGGACTGCCACCATACGTGTGGCACTGGATGAAATTTGGCTTATATACCATGAAGTGTCTAAGTTTCGGGTCCAGCCCTGCTGTAGACATGTCCTTTGATGCTGGTCAGCTCCCTCCTTTCAGGTCCTCAGTTCCCTCATCCATAAAACTGGGTAGAGGGACAGGCCCTGAAGGCCTGTCAAGCTCTAATGCTTTTTTGCATAAATGAGGCTGAGGCAAGTAGCCCTTGGCTACTGATGATCAGTGCAGTGGCGTGGGTGGGGACAGGAAATCCAGAAGCAGTCCTAGGACCCTCCCTCCTATGAACGCACTCGCACAGCCCCGCGCTGCTCCACGACTGCAGTGTGGAGGGCCTCTCCTTAAAACATCCAGGTTTGCTAGCAACAGCTTATGCACTGAACTCTGTACCTTCCCAAGCACGAGGGCTGGCAGGGACGGATGCAAAGCAATCTGAAACTGGGACCTGTCAGAGAAGCTGGTGTGGGCAGCTAGCTTTCCCGACCCTGGCCTGTGACCCCAGGAAGGGCCCACCTTCCCACCTTCCCATCTTCCCTATTGCGCTCTATAGAACTCGAGAGACAGTGGCCCCAAGAGCAGCTTCAAATTTTTGTATGTTATTATGAGAGTGTCCTACCTTCACATGTTTCAAATATCCAAAAAATATAACACAGTATAGAGCAAAAATCTCCCTTTCCTGCTCTGCGCTCTGTGAGGCCTGTTTTTAGTTTCCTGTGTGTTCTTTCAGGGTTTCATCTGTGCATACAAATGAGCAGCTTCCGAATGGATGAAAAAAATGATTTGGGGGCTTTTGTGGTACAGTGTGGTGCAGGCTGTCTCTCCCTGCCCCACCTCAAGCCCAGAGCTGCAACTATCACACAATGATGATCAATCGGGCGCTTTCAATATTTATGAAACACTGATGGATTTTCTTAGTCTGGAGTTGTAGCTTTCACGGAATCTGGCTTAATTAGCCAGAAAGTCAGTATTCCCGTTGTGCTGGGACCTGTGGGCTTGGCTGCTGCCTCCAGGTCAGCTTCTCGCCAGCAGCTCTCAGCAGCTCTGCCTTGAGGGCTGGTGGAGGAGGACAGAGAGGCGGAGCCTCGGGCTGGGCAGGAGTGCTCCGAAGACTCGGAAGGCTCACTGAGGGCGTGCACAAGTCCATTCCCTTCTGGAGCCTGTTATGTGAATTTGGGCTAATCAGTGAGTTCCACTGCTGTCCGAGGCTCAGGAGGACCCTCCAAGGCTTCCCAGGCTGCAGCCCCTAAATGCAGGGTCAGGCCTTCTCTTCCTCCTTTTTGGCCCTCCCACTCCACCACTTCCAGTAAACCCAGACATAGGAAAAGACTTGGGTTTGGGTTCTTTCTTCATCATATCGCAGCAGAACCAAGGCTCCATTATCCTGGAAATGGCTGTTTCCACGGGACAAAGAGGGTCAGGACCTCTGGGCCTCGTACAAACTTGCCACTGCTTGATGGCTTCTTCATGCGGGGAGCTGGGTGGGAGCAGCTGTTACAAAGCCGCTGGGGTCCAAGTCTGATCAGCAGTGAGAGCATGGCTGATGGGAAATTGTGAAAACAGAGCTGACATTTCCACAACCCTGAGGTCAGAACCAGGGGCAGCACGGACAGCTAATGAGCTTGGCTGTGATGGGATGGATGAGGGGAGCTGGGACTGCTGGGAGTGGAGTGGGCGCGTGTGCAGCCAGGATGGAGCCAGGAAGGGGCCCGCCTGGCCCCAGGGGACCTGGGAGCAGGGCTCCTGACCCCTCTAGCCTTTTGAAATATATATGTGTGTGTATTTAATTTTATGGCTTTATGATCTTAAAAATATTTAAAAATATACAGTCAAGTAATATAAATAGAGGACTACATTTTTACCACAAAGCTTGAGCACTATACCAGCCTATCACACGAAAGGTTTCCTTTCTCTGCCGAGCAGCGTTCACTGTTCACCATTGTTAAATTTGATATGTAGCGTGAAGACTTTCCGCGACACATTACATTTACACACAAATTATCTACAGGTATACAGACAATAACATGAATTGGATCCTACTAGATATAACTTATTCTGGAAACAACTTTTTCCCCTAAGCTTAGGAGGTCTTTTTGTCACTGGACTGGTACCATGTGGGGGCTGGCCCTGCCCAGGCACAATCCAGGACTTCTATACTCTTGACTTTCTCAGGGAAGAATTCAAGAATGAGATGAAGTAAGCGTGAAAGCTAGCTTTATTCAGGTAGAGGAAGAAAGAGGCCAGGATGTGGGTTCCTAGAAACAGGATCAGGGGTTCAGCTGCCTGCTGCTCCACGGCCTGCAAGTCTCACTTGGGCACTGTCGTGACAGAAGTGGAAGAACACGTCCAAGCGGACACAGGGGGCCTCGCTAAGGGAGTTCCACACTGGGTCAGTCAGTTCTTAGGATTTTCTGTGTTTCCAAGGATAAGTTGTTTCTAAACTTTATGGCACCAAATTCTGTCTCTGCCTTCTGGTTCCTAATGTGGTCTGTTCTGGGAGCGTCCTGGCGTTCGTCCCCCCCCCCCCTTCTACTTGTGGTGTCAGTTTTCATTATAATGATGGGATAATGAATTTGGGGGTCGGTCTCTGGTAATTTTTCCTCCATCTTGGAGTGATCTGGTTTTAGTCAGTCCTTGTTGTTGACTTCTGCAACCACCACAGGGATTTCCTACCGTAAACTGTTTCCCTTTGATCATGGTGAAGGATGGGGCTCTGGTGAGAGGACCTAGAGGTTTATAGGCCTGTGATGTTCACTTATACCTCCTCGTTTCACTTGCCAGGAGTTTTCCCTAACTTCTTTCTATCCTGCCTTACTCCTTTTAACTGCATCCAGGTATTTCTTACAAAGGCTTGGCCTTAATGCCCTTAACAATTCCTCTTGATAGACATACAGATTGTCTACAGTTGTTTGCTGTTACAGTGATGCTGAAACATCCCTGATGAACCTGCTCTCCTGCCCAGCTCAAACCTCCCCTCAGTCCCCAGGTGCACAGGGCCTACCTGGCCAAAGGAAAGTGTTTGAACCATGATGGATCTGAGTAGGAAGGCCGAAGGCATGCCTTCTCCTCTAGGAGAAGCAGAATGCTGAGCCCAAGGGTGGACACACGTACGGTGGCATTTCAGGCAGTGAGAGGGCATGGCGGGGTTAATACTACTGCCCTTCTTGTTGTTGCCAGTGGAAATGGGGTCCTTTCATGGAGCTGCAAGAAAAGCATTTCTGGGGACTCACGTGTAGTAAGGTAAGAGTTATTGATAGAGCAATAAAAGATTGCCCCCAGATCCCTGGTGTTTCATTGCTGTCCATCCCAGTGTAGAAGAAGTCTAGCCTTATCTTCATCAAGCCCAGAAATAGGGCCAGGGTCCAGGAATTCTGTACCATTGCTTCCTAGTTCAGTTCAGTCTCTGTCGCCATCTGTCTGGCTTAGCTTCTGTTCCTGGCTGCACTCCAGCCCGTGCTGCATTGCCATACCCAGTACCCAGGCTCTCACTTGGAACTTGAGCAGCTGCTAGGGCCACATGGCTGCTGAAGAGAGAGAACAAACAGGCAAACGCATGTTACCAAGCCAGAGAGAAAGAACTTGCCTTTGTTAGGCTCTGATTATATTATCTCGGGCTTGGGAATGACCAGGTACTCTTTCAAACTAACCAATCAATTTCCCAATCCTTCTCCAGCTTGTGCTGAGCCCTTCCCTTAGCCAATCCGTTTTTTCCCCCGGATTAGACACCTCCCTGTTACCGTCACCATCTTGGCTGCTACTGCGCTTGCACGCAGCAGAGGAATTTCTCCTGCTGCTTTTATTCCCCTCTCGGTAATCCAGCTAATGACCTGTAAAGATCCTTCTTGCCTGTGTCCCTAGGGCAGAGGATGCAGCGGTCCCCTGGGGAGCTGATGAATGTTGCAGCTTCCTAGTGAACCAGGTTTATTGTCCTACTCAGCTCCCTAGTTTATTGTGTTTAACGCTGATTTCCTTTGCTTCCCTCCTTTAATTAATGTCTAGCTACCTATGCTAACAATATCACACCATGTCCCCCACTACGCCCTCTCTCCAGAGGGGGAAATGTGGAACCTCTAAGTGGAGGCTGGGAATGGGGATGTCACTCGTGGCTACAAACAAGAATAGTCAGACGGGGGCTTGGGGCTTGACTGGGCCTTGATCAGTGTACCATTCAAAGTCATAAGCCAGGATAAGAGTTGAGCACCCACTTTCTCTGAGTGCTTACTGTGTGCCAGATGTTGTGCTAGGGCATTTGGACACAATTTTGTTTCAAGTTTGCATGGTAGCAATGATTCTGTTCACAGATACTGCAGCTCAGGTGAGATGGCTTGCCCCAGACCACATAGTCACTCTGCTTGACTGCAGAGTCCAAATCCTTCCATCTTCCCTGGTTGCCTCTCTTTGGCCTTTTGACACCCCTGTCTGGTGATGCCAGGTTTGGAGCCCCACAACCTCCTATCACGTGAAGCTGTCAGGTAAGGGGTCGGTGGTGACAGACGGACTAGAAGCCTCACCCAGGACAGCAGGGGTCACCATGGGGCTAGCCTGAGCTCAGCCCATCCTGGGATCACCTGGTTAAACGAGAATCAGGCACTGGGATTTGGACAGGCACTGGGAGAGTCGGGCAGGGCTCAGGTATGTCTGGACTCGAGGGACGAGGCCAGTTTGGGGATCAAAAGGCAAGCAGAATTTCCAGCTCCGAAATGGCTAGGTGTGCCAAGCCAAGGCCTTCCTTGCTTATCTCTTCAACGCCATCTGTGTTAGGGCAGGGTTAGAGATTTCTTCAGTTTCTCGAAAGCATCTGCTATCCCAGAAGAAGTCCACCTCTGTGGACTAAAGCACAATCTTCCTGGTGCAGAGGAAGAAGGGTAGGGCCCTAGTCTAACTCAGCGTCCCATCTGCATTTGGAGGCAGGATCCGAACCTCTCTGACTCCTCTCAGCACCTCCAGTTGGACTCCCCTTCCAGTCCCAAGACAGAGCAAGGCATTCTGGGAGGCCAAGCTAGGGGTGCTCTCTGAGGGTCCTTGGGCTCCAGGGGACAAAGAATGGGAGAGTTGTCCCCTACCTTGGGGAGCAGGAGGTGTTGAAAGAAGTGAAGGGTGATGCAGGGATCGGACTGTCTCTCTTTTTTCCCCTAGTGGAAGCTGGCAGGATGAAAGCATCTACTGTGGAGGGCTGGGGTTCTGTGTATTGAGTGCTGGACACCTCTGCTGCCCTGGTGATAGAGTGGCTCGGGTCTGTGCTGGTCCGCACTGGAGAAGTATTCCAATGAGGGACAGACAAAGAAGCCCTACCCTGTCCTCAGAGAGCTCTTGCCAGGCCTGGTAGACAAATTCCAGGCCAAGCCACAGGGTTTGGAGTCTGGGCCTGCAGAGTTCAGGGAAGGAAGCAGCCCTAAGACGTGGATCCATCAGTGAATGAGGCCCTGACATTGGCAGACGGCTTTAGCAACACATAGTCAGAACAGGCCTTCTGAAGGAGGTGGAGCAAGACTGCACTGAGCAGGTCTCCTAAGAATTGCTCTGGCACCAGGCACTCCTGGGTAACCCTCCACCCTTCTTATCACTTATTGGATGGGTGACCATGAACAGCTGACTTTGCCTCTCTGTGCCACAGTCCCCTTGTCTATGAAATAGGAATAATAATAGATTCTAGCCCAGAGAGCTGAGGTAAGAATTCCAATTGTTTATAATGGTGCCTGGCCCGAGGCAACTACTCAACAAAGATGAGAAATTTTTGTGATATTTTCATCAATGTGGATGAGAAGAATATGAGAAGATGGAGGTGCTGAGCCAGTCCAGGTGGCAGTCACAAAGGTACTCCATTTCTCCAGGAACGGCAGTCCAGCACAGATTTACAAGCAACTGGAATATCTAGTCCCTGGGGTCCAGCATCCCTGCCAGACTTTGATCAAACTTCGCAGGCTTTTAGCCCCAAATTCATTGATAACTAATCCCAAGCCAGAGGCCAAGAGCGTAAATGGTGGAAGCTAGGCACAGTGATGATTCGGGACAGTATTTGGGGCCTGGGGGTAGGTAGGAAGGAAATTGATGGCCACCTACTCTGAAGATGTAGAAGGCAATTCTTTGGGGAGGTGTTGAGTGGGTAGATCGGAACAAGTCAATCAACAGCTTCTCAAGGGACAGGTCTCTTTGCTGGCCTGGCCTTTATCTCTGCATGTGTACAATGGGAAGGGCGCAGCTGGACCAGGTGACCGGAAAGGTCCAGCTCTCAGTGGCTGTGTCTGAGCTGGCAGTCCAGAGCAGAAGCCAGGTGTGGAGGGTTGACTGGAGGGCCTGGCCTTGGGGAGGGTCCTCCCAGAGGGAAAGGTGTCAGGAGGCTGGGATAAGGCAGACCTTGTCCCTCGCTTCTTGCTGCCCAGTGGGTGACAGATCCTCCATTCCCTGAAGGCGGCTAAGGCTGACTGACAAGAAGACTCCAGAGCCAGGCTGTCAGCAAGTGCCCCCTGACACCTTTGTGTGGATAATTTGCATAAAATTTGCACAAATCTGCATAATTTAGGAAGCAGCCAGTACTCATCTTGGGCAGTTCAATTTGCTGTGATTTTATGAGCTTTGAAGTAGTGCTTTCTTCTCCTGCCCACTCCCCCTCCTGCTTCCCTTTTCTCTGAGTCCGGCCTGTCAGATCCTGCTGCTTCTGCCCATCTTTCCAGAGCTAGAAGATGAGCCTCCCAGGTTTGTTTGGGTCCCCAGAGAGAACCCCTTTGCAGCTGCTGCATGTAGTTGCCTGTTAGCTTGACATTGGTCCTAGTTCATCCATCCAACAGGCCTTTGTAAAGGAGGTTCAAGGATCCTGAGAAAGCTCTAGGTCGTTCATTAAGAATGAGTCAGGTCAAAGTCACTGAATTCCTTTACCTGACAGGGCACCAGGGTGCAGTTTTTATCTGGGTTGCTGCAAGGCTTTGCACTTGGTGTTGGTGAGGCCTGGATGGCACCCCAAGGCTCAAGGACAGGGGATCAACTATGACTAACTAATCAAACAACTGTCCCCAAGGGAACTGATTCATCGATTACTATCAGTCCAGATGAATGGCCCTACAGCTGTCACAGGGCTTTGTCCCTGCCCTTTCAAGAGTTTTATTCTTGGGTTAGACAAGTTTCTGTGGGGTATAAGTGACACCACTCAACTCCATTTGGCTTAAGCAAAAGGAAAAAAGAGAGAGGGGATTGATTAGCTAAGGTAACTAAGGTGCATGAACTTCAGGTAGATCTGGTGACTCCGGTGCTATCAGGAAGACACTCTCTGCTCTGCTTTCCTTGGTGTTGGCTTAAATTGGCTCCCTAGCTCTCATGGCCCCCAGAAGCTCCAGTGTTATACGTACCACTTCTAAGTCCAGAAAAATCCGAGTTTCTTCCCACCAGTTCCAGACTTAGGTCTATAATGCAGTCTTACTGGCTTCGCTTGGATCATGTGCCCAAAACTGAACCATTCACAGTTATTAGAAGCATGTGTCCCTCTCATTGGCCAGGTTCAGGTCACATACCACCTGGAACTGAAGAAGAGATGGCTCCACTGTAGGGGGCAGGTTCCCCTGGGGAAAATCAGGGACCCTTCCCAGAAAACAAGGAGGTGAGGGTGCTGGGCAGGCGGACTCCAGCTGGTCACTCCATCCTCTCTGTGGATGTGGACGCCCACCCAAAGTGCAAGGAGCTGGAGATTGGGAAGGGGAGGCTTGTTAGGACTGGCTGAGACTACGGATAGGGAGTGCAGAGAGGACCCCTGGTGCTGTGAATTTCTTTCCCTTCATGAGCTACGACAGGACTTGGACAGGATTTGAACCCAGCCCCATTGATACCTGGGTACTTGATGAGGAAGCCATGACACCAGTGACTGCAGAATCTTAAGCCACCTGGCTGCTGAAAAACAAATACAATGAGCACTGTGGAGCAGAAAGGACCACAGTGGCCATTGGGTAAGGAACAGCAGGCACTGTCATTTAGCTCTGCTGGGAGGTAGGCAGGGAAGACCCTGGATTTCCTTCCAACGAATGCGGAATGAGTACTGTCCCTTTAAAGCTAGGGAGGCTGAGAAGAAAGGAGTAATTATAGATGGAAACCTCCAATTTAACATGATCCCTCATCACCTGCAGCTTTCCACTCCCTCCCCAGGCCAGGACTGCTGAGTTCGCCCTCCCATCCCAGACATGCTCAGTACTTTCCCTCCTCACTCTGTCCCTGTGCTGCCTGGGCCAGGAAGAAGGCTCAGGCCTGGAGTGCCCAACCCTGCCCACAGCCTGTGCTGTGCAATGGGGATGATCCTGCCAACTTTGCTGGGGTCTGGCAGAGCCCAGGCTCCTCCTCATGGGGACTCTGCCCTAGGGAAGGGCCAACACTTGCCAAACACTCATGATGAGTCAGGTGATGCGCTAGGTGCTCTTACTCATTCAATCCTCAATAACCCATGAAAAGGTATGATTATCATCATCAGTTTCCTCCCTGTTTTACAAATGAGGATCCTGAGACCCAGAGCAGTTCAACTACTTGCTCAGGGTGGTACAACCAACAAATAGCAGTGAGATTTGAACCTTGAAGACCTGGGTTTTTGTACTGTACTGTGTCCCATCCTCTCTCTATACCTCAGTCCCACCACCTGTACAATTGGGAGAATATCACCCATTCTGCCAGAAGTATAGGGAGGATCAAATAAGATTATAGAAGATAGGGCTTGAGAAAGCATACTCTAAGCCAGAGCCCTGTCCTAACTGCCAGGGAGGAGCAGGGGGAGGGGAGGCTGCAGCCCTGACTTCCTCCTTCCTGGAGGAAGACCTGGGCAGACTGAATGTGTGAGGGAAGGTGGAGGAGGCAGGTGGGTCTTCCGGGGTGGAGAATGGACCTTAACTGAGCATTGATGTGGGTGGAGGGTGGCTACTGAGGCCTGAGGGACCCAGCTCATGCCAACCACCTGCGGAGTATTTCAGCTGGAAGGGGTGGAGGGAAGAGGGCAGGATGAGGCAGAGGCAGGAGACTGCTTTCTGCTGCACAGGAAACAGCATACTTGAGGCAGAGCAGGGCTCAGCTGGAGAAAGGAAGGGGACAACTGCCTCACCTGTTGGTTGCAGAATTCCTGTCAGGGGCTTCATTAGCCATTGCCTCCTCAACAGGGTCCCTGCAGGACTGTTGTCATACCCGGTTTACAGACAAGGATAGCCCTGCTGTGCTCCCTGTGGGGAGTGCTGGGTTTGGAGTTCACAATGGACAGCAGTAGCCTCTGCTCCCTATGATTTGGGACACACAGATAGAGGCCTGACTTTCGCACATTGTCATACTGTTTCCCCAGAGCTTGGGCACTGAGCCCTCCTTGGAAGTCTCAGGAGCTCCCAGGGCAGGAAGGAAGCCCACTTGGGATCAAAGGGAACCAAAGTTTTGCCACCCTGAAGCTGCCTTTTTGAGATATTGATTTTAAGGAGTTTATTAAGAAACAAAGGACTCAGAAAATGCTGACCCTCCTCCCTTCCCTGCCCAAGAGATTCAGACAGAGAAACCTGCGTCAGTAAGGAAGCCTTAGGATGCTGCCTTAGCCTAATTTGAATCAAGGATGGGCAACAACAGGGCTTTAGGCAGGTGCCTACTGGCCGTGTCCGAGTTTCTGAGTCTCCTAGGGGGATTTTCTTGCCGTGTGTGTTCCATTCTTCCTCAACTACTTGTAACAGCCCACTCTCACTTCTGAAATCTAATACCTGTTCCCCCCTCCTTTTTCCCTTTGTCCAAAATATTTTACATACCCAGTGTTGCCTCACTGTCTTTGGGAATTTTCATGGATTTATCTATGTGAATTCCCCACACACATGTATTAAACTCTGATTTTCTCCTGTTACTCTGTCTCTGTTCATTTGGTAATTAGCTTAGCCGGAAGAACTTTGAAGGTGGGAGGAAAAGTACTAATATTTTTTTAGCCTCAACAAGGTCATCACAGCCTCACATAGTCCCAGCCTTTCCCAGAGGAAGAGCCAGGCTCAGGTTCAGAAATCTTCTACCAGTCTCTGCAGTGTCCAAGGTGACAAACTGCTTCTTGAGGCTGTGAGCTCCCCATCCCTCAGGGTGCGCAAGCAGAGGCTGGATGTAGTCTGGGTTGCAGCTATTGCAGTTGGGAGTTCTGCCCCACCTCCAGGGTATTTCCTAACTCTGAGGGAAGTCCTATATTCCTAATGGTGGAATTGCTAGTGGGCCAGTTGACAGGAATGTGGGTGGGTTTGGGGGAGAGCATCCTCCCAGAGCCCCTTCAACTTCACTGCATAGGATGGCCTCCTCTTTATCTGTATATGCCTGCTTCTGCCCCAAGTTTTCCCTAGACATAGAATGGACTGATCCTCATAGAACCAGACAATACACCCTCTGGGTACCCAGGACAGCTGCCCAGGAAGAGAGGGGCAGGGCCTGCAGGCCTCCCTGGCCTCCCCAGCCGTGCTGCACAGCGCCAGTCACTGAGCTTGTCTGAGAGCTGCATGCGTCTCCCTGGGAAGCCACTGATCCCATCTCATACCTCCTGTCTCCTGGGGGCAGCTTCCAGAGGATCAGCATGTTCCATGTAGGAGACATTTGGGATGCTTCTTGACTTCACCAATGGTTTCTTTTTTTTTTTAAGTATATTTCATTAATTATGGTATTACAGTTGTCCCATTTTTTTCTCCTCTTTATCACCCTCAGCCCTGCACCTGCCCTCCCTCCTGTATTCCCCCCTCTTAGTTCATGTCCATGGGTCTTACATATCGGTTCTTTGGCTTCTCCATTTCCTATACTATTCTTAACCTCCCCCCGTCTATTTTGTACTTACCAATTTTGCTTCTTATTCTCTGTACCTTTTCTCCATTCTCCCTCCTCCTCTCCCTGCTGATAACCCTCCATGTGATCTCCATTTCTGTGTCTCTGTTTCAGTTCTAGTTGTTTGCTTAATTTTTGTTTTTTAGGTTCGGTTGTTGATAGTTGTGAGTTTGTTGTCAATTTACTGTTCATAGTTTTGATCTTCTTTTTCTTAGATAAGTCCCTTTAACATCTCATACAATAAGGGCTTGGTGATGATGAACTCCTTGACCTTTACCTTATCTGGGAAGCACTTTATCTGCCCTTCCATTCTAAATGATAGCTTTGCTGGATAATCTTGGATGTAGGTCCTTGCTTTTCATGACTTTGAGTACTTCTTTCCAGCTCCTTCTTGCCTGTAAGGTTTCTTTTGAGAAACCAGCTGATAGCCTTATGGGAACTCCTTTATAGGTAACTTTTTCCTTTTCTCTTGCTGTTTTTAAGATTCTCCTTATCTTTATCTTGCGTGATTTAATTATGGTGTGTCTTGGTGTGTGCTTCCTTGGATCCAAATTCTTTGGGACTCTCTGAGCTTCCTGGAAGCCTATTTCCTTCACCAGGTCGGGGAAGTTTTCCTTCATTATTTTTTCAAACAAGCTTTCGATTTCTTGCTCTTCTTCTCCTTCTGGTACCCCTACGATTCAGATGTAGGAACATTTAAAGTTTTCCCGGAGGTTCCTAAGCCTCTCCTAATTTTTTTGAATTCTTGTTTCTTCATTCTGTTCCAGCTGAATGTTTATTTCTTCCTCCTGTTCCAAATCATTGATTTGAGTCCCAGTTTCCTTCCCTTCACTGTTGGTTCCCTGTATATTTTTCTTTATTTCACTTTGTATAGCCTTCACTTTTTCCTCTATTTGCATCTGTACTCAATCAGTCATTTCTGTGAGCATCCTGATTACCAGTGTTTTGAACTCTGCATCTGATAGGTTGGCTATCTCCTCATCACTGAGTACTTTTTCTGGAGTTTTGATCTGCTCTTTAATTTGGGCCATATTACTTTGTCTCCTGTCATGTTGTAAGGGGCATAGCCTTAGATATTCGCCAGGGTGGGACAACTCACTTGGTTGCGTTTTGGTGCTGTATGCGGGGGAGGGGTCTGAGAGGGAGCAATGCTGCTCATCCAGCTCTTGTCCGGCTTTCAGTCACTTCCCCTGCTTCCCACAAGCAAATTGGGCCCTTCTGGTACTGAATCCTGGGTGGGTGGATTTGTGTACATTCTAGGACCCCACTGATCTCTCCAACGAACCCTCCCGGGAGGCCAGGAGTTTCTCCTGCCATCACAACCCCCACGGAGTTTTACAGCCAGAGGTTTTGAGGCTTTATTTTCCCGGACTGAAACCCTAGGTTGTGCAGTCTGTCTCGCTCCCCAGTTGTTCCTCCTGGTTTACGCACACGTGAGTGTGGAACCACCCGGTCCACCAGCTGCCACCTCGCTCACCCGGTCCTCCAGCCACTGCTTTGCTACACATCTTCTCCCCGACAGGTGCCCATCTCCACCCCTCCTACCAGTCTGGATGAATGTTTTTTCTTTAATTCTTTGGTTGTCGGATTTCCATACAGCTAGATTTTCTGACAGTTCTGATTGGTTTTTGTTTTTAAATTGGTTGTTGTCCTTCTTTTGGTTGCATGAGGAAGCAAAGCATCTCTACCTAGGCCTCCATCTTGGCCAGAGGTCTTTGACTTCACCAGTGATTTCTGGTTCCAGGCCCTGAGCAGCTGTCTGAATTTCCTTCCAAATCCTTAGTTCCATAGATGCCAGCTTGCAGGGCCAGCTCGTGGTTACCTTGGCAATGCAGCAAATGTTGGGGCCAGCCAGGCAGGTCTGTGCCCCTCATCTTGGGTTTCATGAGACCCTAGAAGCCATGCAGCCTTGTGTGCTTTGCCTATTTTTTAAAATATCTGGGCACTTAGTAAAAATAACTTCACTTGGCAAAGCCTTTCTGCTGCCCCTATCTGGGGACTTGGTTGGGTAACTGAGGGGACTGGCAGACATATAGAGGTGAGAAGGCAGCAGGCGGCAGTGGAAAGAGGAAGCTAGGACTTTGGGGTGAGGAGGCCTGGGTATAAACCTGGTTCCTGGACCTTTGGCAGGTGAGAATGAGAAGGCCCCGCCCCCTTAGATCTGCTTTGCCATCGAGAGTTCCCCATCTACTCACGGGTCTGCAGCATCTGCACCTGCCCTGCCCTGCTAAGCCAGGCTTCCCCCAGTGGCTCCCAAACCCTGCCTTTATTCTCGCCCCACTCTGGTGCACCACCTTTCTCCTAGAAGCCTCACCAGTCCTCTTGACCTCTCCAATTCAACCTCTGCACTAGAACCAGAGACCCTACACTAAAATGCAAATCTGATTCCCTCATAAGATCCTGCTTAGAACCTGATTCACAAGCCCCTAACTGGGTACCTGCGCTCTGTCCAGCTCCCCTGCCTCCTCTCCCCACTCCCTTGCTCTGTTCAAGCCATTCACCGTTACCTAAACCGTGCTTCCCCTTGCCTCCAGGCCCTTGTCAGGGCCGTTATCTGGGTAGCACCTCCCCTCTGCCAACTGCCCACCCCCTCCGTCTGCCCTCCCAGGGCCTTCTTGAGGATGTTCAGATTGGGTTAGCTCTTCTGGCATTCCTGGCCCGATGCCTGTCACTAAACTTTGAGCAGTAATTTTTTTCTTTACTGATCTGTCTCACAACATCCCCATGCCAATCCACCCTGCCCATACTGCATGGGGTGCACCTTGGTGCCAGGAGGGACTAAAGTACAGCCACTGCTAGCCCCTCTGGTTCCTTTGTGCAAATTAGAAAGAGACATCCTTCCTTGGGGTGGACACAGTCCCATGCCAGGGTGCGGGGCTTGGCAAGTGGAGAAGGAGTTGCCCTTCTTCCTCTTCTAGCTCGCACCGTGACCTTGGACTCGGTCGGTCATGACTGTGTCCCCAGGTCTTGTGCTGCACCTGGCCCAGTATGGATGTTCAGAGGAAGCGGGCTGAGTTGAGCTAGAGGGACCATGTCCCTCATAGGGGCCTGTGCCTCCCCGCTCTGCCCTGGGCTGGTCCTGCATCCTTCCTCCTAGGCTTGATTGCTTTCTGCTGCACTGGGGCTCTCACCTGGGTATGTCTAGCTCTCCGTTCATCCTTGTAGATGCTTATTCTCACAGATTGAGTTCATTTCATTACTTTTCTTGTTGTGATTGTCCAAACAGAAACCATGGGTAGAGTTGGAAGGCGGGGTGTCTAGGATGTGGAGCAGGCTGGAACCCAGGGAAGGAAGAGGCAGTCTCTGGGACCAGTTACTGTCACCTGAGTTGCTGGTCTGCAGCAGAGGAACCGGAGTCTGGGATCTTGCCCAGCCTCCGCAACCCTGTCCTTCCCTGTCACAGGCTGCAGCTGCCAACAGAGGACTTTCTGAGAAGTCAACGACTCTGGCCCATCTATCGGTCTTGTGAGGGGAGCATGCTGGCCAGCTCACTGGGGCTGGGGAAGTTATGACAAACCTCCCGCTCCCTCCTTGAGAATCTGACAGGATGATGCTGCAGTGGCTCCCGTCACACTCAGAGAAAAGACCAAAACCCTCACTGTGGCCTGCACAGTCTTCATCTGGGCCACATGTTTTCCTCTCTCCCCTCACTCTCCCTCCCTACTCACTCCGTTTCCAAAAGCCAGGCTCTGAGGTCCCTCCTACATGCCAGACACTTCCCACCTCAGGGCCTTTGCCCATGCTGTTCCTTCCGAATCAGATTCTTTGGGCTCAGGTGTCCCTCACTCCCTTTACAACTACATTCACGGATCACTTTTCTCACTGAGGCCTTCCTTGACCACTTGTTTAAATTGAGCCTCCTCCCCAGGCCCCAGTGCCTGCTTAATTTTTTCCATAGTACCTCTTACCATGTAAAATATAATTTGTTTTACTCTCTTTTCACGCTTGGTGTTGTCCTCCTTCCTAGAATATAAACTCCCTGAGGTCAGGCACTTTCCACTGCTCTCCCCACCATGCCTGGCAATGAATGAAAGTTTTGGGAAGAAATAAGAATGAACAAATCAGCCTTTTGGCTCTCTGAGCAGCACCATGGCGATGGGCAAGAACAAGTGTCTTCCAAAAGGCCGCAAAAAGGGAGCCAAGGACAAAGTGACTGATCTGTTTTCTAAGAAAGAGTGGTATGATGTGAAAGCACCAGCTATGTTCAATATAAGAAATATTGGAAAAACACTAGTCATGAGAACTCGAACCAAAATCACATCTAATGGTCTTGAAGGGTTGTGTTTTTGAAATGAACCTAGCTGATCTTGCATTTAGAAAATTCAAGCTAATTACTGAGGATTTTCAGGGTAAAGACTGCCTGACTAATTTCCATGGTGTGGATCTTACCCATGACAAAGTGTTCTCCATGGTCAAAAACGGCAGACCATGATTGAAGCTCAGGTTGATGTCAAGACTCCTGATGGGTATTTGCTTTATCTATTCTCTGTTGGTTCTACTGAAAAACACAACAATCAGATTCAGAAGACCTTTTATTCTCAACATCAACAGGTCTTCCATATCTGGAAGAAGATGATGGAAATCATGAACCAAGAGGTGCAGACAAATGACTTGAAAGAAGTGGTCAATAATTGATGTCTGTGGGAAAGATAAAAAGCCTTGCCAATTTATTTATCCATTCAATGATGTCTTTGTTAGAAAGTCAAAATGCTGAAGAAGCCCAAGTTTGAATTGGGAAAATTCATTGAGCTACATGCTGAAGGTAACAGTTCTGGAAAAGCTACTGGGGACAAGACAGGCTCTAAAGTTGAACGAGCTGATGGATATGAGCCCCCACCCAAGAATCTGTTCAAAATTCATACATTTAATGGTGAGAAATAAAAAGGTCTATTTGTGATTTTTTTTTTTTAAAGAATGAACACATTGCAAGAGTGATAAAAATGGCAACTGCCATGTGTGGGCATCCACCTGTGCCAGCCCTTTGCTTCTGTCATCTCCTTGAATCCTCCGCAATCTCCTCCTCCTCACAGAGTGAGAAAACTGAGGCTCAAGAGGTTAGAGAACTTCCCCAATGTTGCTTGGCCAGAGGGTACAAGCCAGGCTAGTTGGGTCCCAGGTCCCACAGGTATGCTCAGTGTAGCCACTACAGCAGGGAGGGTCTGCCTCAGGCCTGCCCTGGGCTATTCCACCTAGAGGCTCACTTAGCTTTGGCATCGGGGTCCCAGCAGCAATGGGCCAGAGCCTTGGGCTGAGAAGGAGCGGGGAGGGGATATGTGAGCACCTGTCCTCTGTTCCAGGAGCCTGTGGACCCATCCTCTCTAAACCCTGCAAGATCCCTTCATGGTCCCAGGCCATCTGACATCCCTTCCTGCCCCCTGTAGCTGGCCCACATCAATGTCCCACTTGCAGCTTCCCAAGAGGGGACTTCAGAGGGCCAGCTTTGCCTCTCCCCTCTGCCCCCCAGCCCACCTGCCTGTCATTGCCTCAGCATATGAGATACTTTCTGACTGAATCTCTTTCTGAACCTACTTGGCACTCTCTCTTCCCATATTAGCCCCCAACCCTTCATTCCCCATCCTCTGCCATTACCACCTCCAGTAGGGTCCCCTGAGAATGTTATATATGAAATAATTTTGTGAAATCCAATAAAAATTCAACTCAGGGGAACATCATTACAGAAAAAAAGCAGTGATGGATCATCCCTGGTGGAGAAGGAAAACCCCACCAACCCACCAGTGCCCACCCCGTGTGCACCCCATCCTGCATGCAAGCACCATCCCAATGCATACACCACCCCGCACTTGCACACAGGCATGCACGCTCATAGACTTTGTGTACAGTATTGTGTCAAGTCCCTGGCACCCTCTAGGACTCAATTTTGCCTCCTGTATAATGGGCCCTTGACTGCTGAACTCAAATCCCTACCAGCCAGGAGACTCTATAGTCTGATGGCTACTCACATCTGTGTCAGTAGTCATGTCACCTTGTGGAGGTGACTGTTTTGCTGCACACTGCTGACAGATGGCATCTCAGAGCATAGAGAATTGAGTCTAATACCCCAGCCCCCTCTGAGGTCCACCCCTAACATTTGTGGGGTCTGCGGCAATGGTATAAGGGGAATACCATGTACCATCCATCTAGATATTTTAATTATAAATCAAGCTAACAAATGGTTAAATAAAACAGCAACCTGAAATGTTTGGTTTAAATCTAGAATTCTTGGGTAGAGCTGGCCCCTAGAATCTAGACCTAGGCCCTGGCCCGCCCCTTCCCCCTCCCTCTACCCCTAGATATGTCCCACCCTGAAAAGGCCCTTGCTCACATATATGGGGACAGATACCCTGCCTGCAAAGTCTAACTCTGTCCACACCCTACCCCCTGCATACAGCCCCTTGGACACCCCTCAGGCCTTGAGTGTGGACATTGCTGGCACGGTGTGCCCTTAGAAGGGTTGGCCAGGAAAGAAACCCCTCACAACAGAGAGTCCGAGGACAGGCAGAGTCTCTAAAGGGCGCGGTTCAGGGCAGAAACCCCTTACTTGAGTTTAGGACGATGCTGACCACTCTCCTATTACGGGTCAGAGTGGAAAGAGAAGCAGGGTCATTCCCTGGGCCCTGATAAGGTCTCTGACTTTAGCCTAACAGTCTGCTCCTAGGCTCCCCTTTCCCCACACTGCCCACCGGAGGCTGCCTCTGTGGCTGGGCACAGCACTTGGGAGACTCTGGGCACACAGACATGCCGTAATGTGGGTAGGAAAGTTCTGTGCACCTGCCCAGTGTATTGAGCTTCCTCATTCTGGGAAGTGGGTGAAAGCTAGCCATGGGCACACAGATGGAGAGGGACAGTCAGCTGGGCATTCACGCTTGGGAGAGGTCAGAGTTTTCTAAACGGGGCAGGGTGGGGGGCAGAGCAGCTGTGCATATGGTAGGAACTGTCACTGCCCTAGTAGGTTTTGTGTAGATTCTTCTCCAAAGATGCCCCAGCCTGCCGTAAATCCTACATCAATTAACCCACTGGTGCCCACTGTCCCACTGCAGGGAGGAGAATCTTGAATGCAACAAAGGAAGCCACAGCCTTGCTCTGATTCATTTTCCCATCTACAAAATGGAGTAGTAACACTGGTCACTCTGAGGTTCCTGGAACAGTTATTGGGAGTTCATCTTTGATATGAATAGAGTAGGGTCGGAGGAAAACCCCCTTTCCCTCCCTTCTCCAGCGCTGCCCCGGCTTCTGCTGGCCAAAATACAGGAAGCTACTTACCCCTCTGAAATTTACAGAAGCCTGTCCTTCCCCTCCTTCCAGGTGACGTCTGAGCCTCCATCCGGGCTGGCGGTGCTATCTTGAGGGCAGGGCTGGGAAGCTGCTTAGCCTGACCCTCTCCTCAGGGTCACCAGGGCCAGAAGTCTAGAGTCTCCGCCCTCCCCCAAGCTGACGGGGAGTGGGAAGCTGAGGAGGGAAAGTGAAATAGGGCCCCAAGGAGCGGGGGGAGCTCCCCTCTCACTCATGGGCGGCCCCCAGGGTAAGGAGGCACTGACTTTGCGCAGATCCCCTCAGCTTCTTGTAGGGTCAGAATCCAGGATTGCTCAGCATCCTGCACACCCATCCCTCTCCCATTTGGCCTTCTGGGCCCTGATCCTGTGTCTTCCCTGACAATCAGGGTCCAGGATGGGAAGGCGGCAGGGCCTGCTCTCTGTAGGCCCTGGGATCCACTGGCCTCTCTGCCCATGTATGTCCAATGGTGCCAGGCTAATGGCAGAGAGACAAAGGAGGGGCTGCATCTCCTGTGGCTGTCAGCCCTCGTAGTGTCCTTGGCTATGTGTCCAGAAGGCCATCAGAGTGGCTTTGGCTTGCCGAAAAATAATCACTGTTGTCTCTGTTCATGGGCCTGAGGTTCTCATAGGGACTGCACCTAAGGCAGTTCGTGGAGGACCCTACAGCTCAGAAACAGCCTTTGGGCAGTGAACAACGTTGCCAAAGAAGGAAGCAAATCTTCATGGAGTGTCTACTATGTGCTAGGCATTGAGCTATTATTATCTCATCTGAAGTTCAAAATAACCCTGTAGGGGAGTTGATATTGTGCCCATTTAATAAGTGAGGAGATTAGAGCTCAGAAGTCATATGACTTTCCAAAGTGCACTGTGTTGCAGATGCCGTGTGACCTTGCCCATACCCCTTTCACCCCACGCATGCCTACCCCACAGCTTCCTCTGCAAACACTTGCAAGTCTTTGCTGAGGGTTCTTTTTGGCCCAACAGTTAGTTCAGCCCACGAATGGGCTGCCCCAGCAATGTCAGGAGCTATCTCTCCTGGGAGCACCTCAACCAAGGACATGGGGTAGAATCACCCCACCCTAGGACAAGTCTGAGGTGTGCTCTATTTAGGGGTTAAGAGGTCCCCAGGAGGACTAGATCCCAGTTGCCCACAGCATTCACCTATACTGGCTTCCTTCCCTTCTCCATCTCACTTCCTCTCTCCCCTCCATGCCCTTTCTGAGATCATTTTCCAAATAAACTATTCACACTCAGATCTTTCTCTCAGTGTCTGCTTCTGGGGGCACCCAGACTGAGAGAGTCACACAACAGGGCATGTCAGCTGGAGCTGGGTCACTCCTTATTTCCCTCAGGACCTGGTAGGGGCACTCACCAGGCTGCCAGTTCCCTCCTCGGCTCCCCACCAGGTTGAGGCCTAGGACAGTGGAGACTGGGACCTGGCACAAGTGTGGCCCCAAGAAAATGCTCAGATGTGGCTCCTTGAGTGAATGAGGCTGCTGGCCATGCCCTGGGGGCTCAGGATGAGGGCTTGGTCACTCCCAGAAGGATCTGGCTGTGATGGAGTCAACACCTTCTTTACCAGCCCAGGGATGCTGCTTCCTGCCGCTGCAATGAGAAGAGGTGATTCACGGAAATAACAACCTTTGGAGTATTGCTGCCACTCTCCTTTGCAATTTCAGTGAAGAGGTCTTTCTGCCAGAAGGAAACCTTCTAGCCTTGTGACAAGATGCTCTTGGGGTCTGCCAGCACTACCCCCTTCAAGGGCCAGAAGCCTCAAGGAGGTCGACCCAGGTGTACAGGGTGTGAGGCGCAAGTTGGGAGAGAGAAGCCCGTGGGAAGGAGCTGCTATGGGAGGCGGAGAGCCTGAGGAAGGCTCAGGAGACCCAGGCCTGCCTCCCAGGAAGGCAGCTCCACTTTGAGCCTGGGCTCAAATGTGAAACAAGAGGCTCTACTCCTCCCTTTAGGCCTGTTTTACCTCTGAGTCTATTGACTCTAGGTAGGGGCCTTAGTCACGCTAAGTATAACCTGAAGGGCCTGAACTAAATGCCATTTTGGAAAGAGCACAAGGATTGAAGTTTGTCTTCAAATCCCGACTCTGCTACCTACTGGCCTGTAAACTTGGCCTTAGTTTTCCAACCTGCACACGGGCATAATTATGGTGACATTTGCATTCCATGGCTCATGAGGGACTAAGATTCCTTGTTTCATTCAGCAAAAACTTAGCACTTTCTAAGAATTGAGAACACGATAGTAAACGAAATAGACAAAAGTCCTTTATGCTCTCATGAAGTCTGGAATTTAGAGGGGACACAGTCAATAAACCAGAAAAACAAATATGTGTCTGTTAAATACTGATAAATGCTAAGGAGTAAAATAAATCAGGGAAGCAGAATAGAAAGTGCCACCAGTGGTGGTGGTAGGCCTGCAACTTTTGGGTGGCCAGGGAGGGCCACAGTGAGCAGGTGACATTTGAGTAAGGTCTGGAGCAGGCAAAGAAGGGGGTGGTGCAGGGAAAAGCACATGAGGCAAAAGGAAGAGCAAGCGCTCTGGGGTGGTGGTTGGCTGAGGTGAGGGGCTGGGAGACGGCAGGGTAGGGGGCTGGAGGAGTACTGGTGCTCACGTGGTCAGGGTAAGGACTGGCTTGTACTCTGAGTGAGGACAGACAGGGCCTGCCTTGGGTTTTAACAAATCAGCCACTGTGGCCACTGTGGAGAGGTGAGGCCGGTGGAAGAAGGCCACTTGCGATCATCTTGGTAAGAGACACATGAAACAATGCAGAAGTACCAGTGAAGATTGCTGGTAGGGAGGTGGTTTTATGTCACACATGGCTATGCCACCATGCCGTTAAACTGTCACATGGTAAGAAAGTTATCTGCTTTCAATTATTTTCAAAAGGCTTCTGGAAACACTGAGAGAGTCTCTGGTTGGGAGTGGTATGTCTTCAATACCTCTAACTCTTGCTAACTTCCTCCCCTAAAGCCCCAAATGACGGGCCTCAGACTCAAGGACTCCTGGCTTCTGTGTCTAGTTAATATTTTAGAATGTGGTTTTGTTTTCTTTTTATTGTATTCAGATTTACATTTATCTTCTATTTGTGAATATGAGACTGGATTTCCTCTTAAGTTACTCACAGAAATTTTTTTTTAAATGAACTTGTCTAAACCGAACAGGTAGGTTGGTGTAAAATATGTTAGGAGAATATGATCTGGCCAGCGTGGCTCAGTTGGTTGGACCATCGTCCTGTAACCAAAAGGTTGCAGGTTTGACCCCTGGTCTGGGCCCGTACAGGAGACAACCAATCAATGCTTCTCCCTCATGTCCATGTTTCTCTCTTTTTCCCTCTCCCTTCCCCCTCTAAAAAACAAATAAAAACAAAAACAACAACAACAAAAATAACAGTGTAAAAATGTCCTTGAGGTAAAAAAAAAAAAAAATATATATATATATATATATACATATATATATGAAGGTGGACCCAAAAAACCCAGAGTTTATTTATAAAAATTGTGTGTTTCTTCTTACATGTTTAAACTTCAGTCACCTTCAAAGTGCTCTCCATGTGATGCAGTACACCTATTGAGATATTTTTCCCACTGCTGAAAACAGTTTTTGAACTTGTCGATTTTGATGCCTTTTAGTGCTTCTGCTGTTTTTTGTTTCACCTCTTCCACATCAGCAAAATATTTCCCTTTGAGGACTTTTTTCACCTGGGGAAAGAAACAAACAAAAAAAAGTCACTCAGGGTGAGATCCGGTGAATAGGGAGAGTGGGGCATGGGGGTCATGCAGATTTTGGTCAAAAGCTGCCGAACACTCAGCGAAATGTGGGCAGGCGCGCTCGTAAATCATCTACCATGAAATGGGCAAGCACTGAAAGAGTCTACAGAAAGGCTCACTGAAGCCGAACACAGCCTCTCACAACGCCAGCTGGTGCACAGATACAGATGGGTTCCTAGAACACTCACCTAGTGGGGGAAGCCTGTACTACAAAGGGCCACCCTCCAGAAGATAATTCGGGGTTTTTTGGAGGGTCCTCCTTCATATATTAGGAGAATAATACAGATAGTATAAAGGTTCAACAAAAGTTGTGGGGTGGAACCTGAATGACTGCAATTTGGGAATCCCCTCAATAAAGGGAGAGCTTGTTTCAGCTGTGTACTACCCCGTACCTCCCTGGACACTCATCTGCGGAGGTCTGACGGCTCTGAGCAACGCCTTCACTGGCCAGCCCTGCTCTCCCAACCATCTTCCCATCCTGCTCCGGACAGGCAAGGTGGGCTGCGGGTTAAGAGCTGGGAGATGAGGTGCCAGGCAGGGCAGAACCGAGTCGGGAAGCAGGGACTGAATCCTCCTGTTGCCCCTTTGCAACAGAGAGGCAACAGGCTTTGCCACCTCTGCTGAGGGAGGATCCTGAGAGTGGTGGAGAAGGCTTCGGTGTGAGGCTCGCAGGACCTGAGGGAGGAGGCTGAGGGGGACTTTTAATCACCATGATGGTCATACCCCCTGCCTACCGCCTACCCCCAGCCTCTTGTCACATTTTATTAGCCTTCTCTTTAATCTCAAATTGCCCTTTCTTCACAGGTAGGCAGTAGATCATCCTTAAAGGTTGGGAGGAACCAGAAGGGAGGTAGGCACAGAGGGGAGTGTCCTGTGGGGACATTGCTAGGAAGGAGGTTTGTTTTGGTCCCTGTGCAGCTGTCCTGTGGTCCAGTCAAGAGAGGTGGGTCTGGGCAGCCACTTTCTCATTCTCCAGGTCACCTGGGGCCCTCTTGCCCTGCTCAGAACAAGTATGGTCCATACTAAGCCAGCTTAGTCTTGCCTGGTCATTTTGAGCAGGGTCATTGTCACAGCTGGGTTCCCATTGTGGCCATTCTCTTGCTAATGCACTTGCACTTACATCTCTAGCTTAAAGGTTAAGACTCAGAATGACCCTGCTCAGTGCCTCCTACGCCCACGCCAGATCCTGGTGCTTCCAAAGACATCCTTTTTGAAAGACTCTTCCAGGATTCCAAAGCTGCTTTAGTATCTCCAGCGGAGTTTTGGCTAGAGAAGGTCAGCTTGGCCTGGCCAGACCGCCGCTGCCTGCCTACACTTGCTGTCCTGGTTGCTGTCCCTGGGCCAGCCCCGCCCTCATGGTCAGAGTCCCAGTGTGGTGTCCAGGCTCTGGCCCTGGGCTCCCTGATGAGTCCCACCCAGGCTGTCCACATCCCGAAAGGACCAGGAGGACTGAGGACATCTAGTCTGTCCATCGGCATTTAGTTGGTACTTAGGCCACCCAGCCTCCCACGCAGGTGTATCCCCTTGGCTCCTATCCACCTGTGTGAGCTTCCCCTATACCCATGCCTCCAACCAGGACATCCTTGACTCTGCCATCAGCTTACTACATTAATCATGGGTGTAAGGAGTGGGCATCAACATTATACAGCTGTCCCAGCTCACAGACTCCAGGATTGGCTGGCCTGGCCTCAACCACCTTGTTCCTTCCTCTGGACTCTTCCCCAGCCTCAGCATCCCCAGCCTCTCCAAACCCTCCCTTGATGCCTCGTGGGGCTCTCACCACTTGTTTATTCAAGGGCTGGCAGTCATCTCAGCTGATAACTGACGTCCCATATGGCTCCCCAGGCTTCCTATTCGGATTTTGTCAGATAGGTTGGGAAGAGCGTACTATTGCTTCGGGGACCTAGAAATTGACCTACGAGTCTGGGTTGGTGGGGAACAGAGGGTCAGAGAGGCCGTCCTGCCAGCTGCGCCCTCTTTTCCCTTGAAGAACTGGGCGCCTGCGCTGCTAGTTTCTTCTGGGGGCTGACTGAAAATCTTCCCTGCTCTCAAGACCTCTCCCTCTGGGATACCTGGGACACAGGATGTCAGATTTCTAGGGTGTTCTGGAGCAGTCCTGCCTGCATATTGAGAATGACAAGGAGAATTCCCAGGAGCATTCCTGCCCTAAGGAGTTGGATCGCGGTAAGACTCAAGCCCAAAGGCCAAAAGGATGGGCAGCGCAGTCGTGGGGTGGGGGAGGGGAGAAAATAGCAAACCCAGGAAGGAAGTGTGGCAGCTGGGGTGTGAGCAGCGGCAGAGTTTTACCAGGATATTCCACATCACCAGGATCAAGAATCTAGGCATCTACAAAAGTGTGTGTCAAGGACATACAAAGGAAATAGGTCCCAACTATGGTTCATCTTCAAGAAAAATCCTAGATGGCCCTGGGTCGGCACAAATCAGTTCAGACAAAGTTCTACCCAGAGCAGAGACTGGGGGAAAGGGTGGCCAGGCAGCACCTTAGTACAACTCAGGTAAGAGCTCTTCAAATGAGACATTTCTAAGGGACTGATGTTCTGCACTCCAGTTTTGAACATTTTTGCAACTAGAAGAACGTAAGTTGTGACAATAATTGTACGAAGTAAAAGACTCCAAGAACAGATTCTAAGAGTTCAAGGTGAGAGGCTTTCCAACACTTCAGGTCCCAGAGGCCCCACCTTGCTGATATGTGCCCAGGCAACCATCCTTCCTGGGGCAGAGTCAGGGCATGGGGGCCACTGCAGGTGTTTATGGTGTGGCTTTGAACTTCCAATATTCTGAAGGCCAAGCGTTGATTTGTTTGGGCAATGTGGCCTCTGCTTTCTCAAGGGACAGGACCGATCTTCTCCAGAGCCAGCTGTGGGGCTGTTTTCCCTCAGGGAGATGATGGCAGCAGCGTTACTGCCATGGGGAATGAGGACCAGCCCGGCTGCCAAGGGAGAAGGGGTAGGAAGTGAGATGGACCTGGCTCTGGGGACCACCTACTTTGTGCTCACCTGCGTCTGGGGCTCCCCACCCCTCTGAGGAGACAGGGCTCTCTTTTCTCCATTCCCAGGGGACCCCTAGTCTCAGAGTGACAGCTGCTAGGGGTGGGGGAAAGCAAAGAATAGGGGTAGGCTTGGGTCTGGCTCCTCTTGTCTGGTAATGCTCCCCCACTTCCCTTACCTGTCTCGGTAGTGGAACAGATAAAACACAAGACCCGTACAGGTGCTATCTACAAGAGATCCACTTCAGATCAAAAGATACACAGCCCTGGCCAGGTGGCTCAGCTGGTTGGAGTGTCATCCCACAGCCCAAAAGGCTGCAGATTCAATTCCTGGTCAGAACACATACCTAGGTTATGGATTTGATCTCCAGTCGGGGCAAATATGGGAAGCAACCAATCAATGCTTCTCTCTGACGTCCATGTTTCTCCCTCTCTCTCCCTCTCTCCCTTCCTCTCTCTAAAAATTAGTAAACATATTATTGGGCGAAGATAAATAAATAAATAAGACACCTAGACTAAAAGTAAAGGGATGGAAAAGGAAATTTTCAAAGATCAGGAGTAGCAATACTTAGACAAAATAGACTTCAGAGCAAAGGCTATATAATAAGAGTGAAAGAAGAATACTACATAGTGATAAAGAGATCAATCCAACAAGAGGGTGTGGCCCTTGCAATGCTTAAAAACTGAACATAAGAACACCTAAATATATAAAGCAAACATTGATGGACATAAATGAAGATGCTAACACAGTCAAAGTAGAGAAAGAATTTTTAAAGATTTTATTTATTTATTTTCAGAGAGGGGAAGGGAGTGAGAAAGAGAGAAACACTGATGTGCAAGAGATACATGGATAGGTTACCTCTCACATGCCACCAACTGGGCACCTGGCCCGCAACCCAGGCATGTGTCCTGACTGGGAATCAAACCAGTGACCTTTTAGTTTGCAGGCTGGCACTCAATCCACTGAGCCACACCAGCCAGGGCCAGAGTAGAAAAATTTAACAGCTCATTGACATCAAGGGATAGATCTTCCAAACAGAAAATCAACAAGGAAACAGCAACCTTAAGTGACACATTGGAATAGATGGGTTCAATTAAAATTTTTTCAAGCATTTCACCCCAAGGTAGCAGAATATACCTTCTTCTTAAGGGCATATGTTACATTTTCCAGGATAGACCATGTTAGGCCACAAAACAAGTCTCAAGAAATTTAAGAAGATTCAAAAAATACCAAGCATCTTCTTCGACCACAATGTTATGAAACTAGAAATTAATCACAGGAAAAACAACAGAAAAACACATAAATGCACAGAGGCTAAACAACATGTTACTAAGTAAACAATGAATGGGTTTACAATGACACCAAGGGAAAAAAATCAAAAGACACCTTGACACAAATGAAAATGAAAACAAAACAACCCCAAATATATGGGACACAGAGAAATCAAATATAAAAGGGAAATTCATAGCAATACAAGAAATAAGAAATATCTCAAGTAAACACTCTAATTTTACACCTGAAGGAACTAGAAGAAGAACAACCAACAAAGCCCAAAATGACTTGAAGGAAAGAAATAATGAAGATCAGGTCAGAAATAAGCAAAATAGAGTCTAAAAAAAATGGTACAAAGGCTCAATGAAACCAAGACCTGGTTCTTTGGAAAGATAAACAAGATTGACAAACCTTTAACCAGATTCATCAAGAAAAGCAGAGAGAGGACCCAAATAAATACAATCAGAAATGAAAGAGGAGAGGTAACAACTGATACCACAAAAACACAAAGATTTAGAAGAAAATACTATAAACAATTATATGCCAACAAACTGGGCAACCTGGGAGAAGTGGATACATTCTTAAATAATACAATCTTCCAAGACTGAATCAAGAAGAAACAAAATCTGAACAGACTGATTACAACAAATGATATCAAAGCAGTAATCAAAAACTCTTAACATGCAAAAGTCCTGGATAAGATGGCTTCACAGGTGAATTTTACCAAACATTCAAAGAAGAATTAGCACCTATCTTTCTCAAACTATTCCAGAAAATTCAAGAGAAGAGAGGACTCCCAAGCTCATTTTACAAGGTCAGCATTATCTTGATTTCAAAACCGGATAAACACACTACAGAGAAAGGAGGGGAAAGGAAGGGAAGGGAAGTGGAGGGGAGGGGAGGGAGAAAACCATAAGCCAATATTACTGATAAACATAGAGGCAAAATTTTCAAAATATTAGCTAACTAAATTCAGCAATACATTTAAAAAATCGTACACCACAATCAAGTGGGATTTATCCTGGGGATGCAAGATTAATGCAATATCCTCAAATCAAATAAAATGACACAACACAAACAAAATGAAGGATTAAAATCACATGATCATCAATAGAGGCAGAAAAAAATCATGTGACAATATCCAGCACCCATTTATCATAAAAACTCAGCAAAGTGGGAATAGAGGGAGCATACCTCAACATAATAAAGGTCATAGATGACAAATCCACAGACAACATCATACTCAGCAGGGAAAAGCTAAAAGCATTTTCCTTAAGATCAGGAACAAGACAGGGATATCTACTCTCACCACTCTTATTTAATTTAACACAGTACTGGAAGTCCTAGCCACAGAGATGGAAGGCACCCAAATCGGAAAGGAGGAAGTAAAACTGTCATTATTCACAGATGATATGATATCACATCACACAGAAAATCCTGAAAACTCCACCGAAAAGCTGCTAGATCTAATAAATGAATTCAGCAAAGTAGCAGGATACAAAATAAATATTCAGAAATTGGTTGCATATACACCAATAAGGAACTATTAGGAAGAATAATTAAGCAAACAATCCCACCTACCATTGTATCCAAAAAAAAAAAAAAGATATCCAGGAATAAATCTTGCCAAGAAGGTAAAAGGTCTATACTCAGAAAATTATAAGACATTGAAAAAAGAAACTGAAGAAGATACAAATAAATGGAAGCATATACTATGCTCATAGATACGAAGAATTAACATTGTTAAAATGTCCACACTACCAAAAGCAATCTGTAGATTCAATGCAATTTCTAGCAAAATACCAATGATGTATTTCACAGAACTAGAACAAATAATCCTAAAATTTACATGAAACCACAAAAGACCCTGAATAGCCACAGCAATCTTTAGAAGAACAAAGTTGGTGGCATCATGCTACCTGATATCAAACTATAGTACAAGGCTGTAGTAATCAAAACAGCATGGGACTGATATAAAAACAGACACACAGATCAATGGAAGAGAATAGAGGGCCCAGAAATAAAGCCACGCCTACATAGTCAATTAATCTATGACGAAGGAGACAAGAACATACAATCTGGTAAAGGCAGTCTATTCAATAAATGGTGTTGGGACAACTGGACAGATACATGCAAAAAATGAAACTAGACCACCTTCTTATACCATATACAAGAATAAACTCTAAAGGGATGAAGGACTTAAATGTAAGACTCAAAACCATAAAGCTCCTAGAAGAAAACACAAGCAGTGAAATCTCTGCCATTGCTCGTTGCAATATTCTTGTTTTCTGATGTGTCTCCTCAGGCAAGGGAAGAACAGAAAAAATTAACACATGAGACGACATCAGACTAAAAGTTTTTGCACAGCAAAGGAAACCATTAACAAAAAGAAAAGACAACCTACTGAAGTGAAAATACATTCACTAATGATATATCCGATAAGGGGTTAATATCCAGAATTTACGAAGAACCCACATAACTAAACATCAAAAACAAACACACAATCTAATTAAAAAGTGGGCAGAGGACTTGAATAGGCACTTCTCGAAAGAGGACATACAGATGACCAGTAGGCATATGAAAAGATGCTCAACGTCACTAATCATCAGAAAAATGCAAATTAAAACCACAGTGAGATATCTCCTCGCACCTGTCAGAATGGCTATCACCAATAAATCCACAAACAACAAATGTTGGCAAGGATGTGGAGAAAAGGGAACCCTCCTGCCCTGTTGGTGGAAAGAAATGGTGTAGTCACTATAGAGAACAGTATGGAAGTTCCTCAAAAAATTAAAAAATGGAACCATCTTGTGACCCTGCAAATCCACTTCTGGGTATATATCTGAAGAAACCCAAAACACTAATTTGAAATAATATAGCCCTGGCCAGTTAGCTCAGTTGGTTGGATCATTGTCCCGTTCACTGAAGGGTTGCAGATTCCATTCCCAGTCAGGGCACATATCCAGGTTGTGGGTTCGATCCCTTGGTCGGGGTGCGTACGAAAGGCAACCAACAATTGTTTCTCTCTCACATCGATGTTCTCTCTCTCCCTTCTTCTCTCTCTAGAATTAACAAATATATCCTTAAGGGAAGATTTTTTTAAAAGAATATATGCATGCCTACATTCATTGCAGCATTATTTACAATAGCCAAGATATGGAAGCAGCCAAAGTGCCCATCAATAGACAGGTGGATAAAGAACAGGCGGTACATATATACAATGGAATATTGCTTGGCCATTAAAAAGAATGAAATCTTACTGTTTGCAACAGTATGAGTGGACTCAGAGAGTATTGTGCTAATTGAAATAAGTCAAACAGAGAAAGAAAAATACCATATGATTTCACTTATATGTGGAATATAAAATACAAAATAAATGAACAAGCAAAATAGAAACAGATGCACAAAGAGAACAAACCAATGGTTGTCACGGTGGAGAGGTTGGCAGGCTGAGTGAAAAAGGTGAAAGGAGTAAGATGTACAAATTTGTAGTTACCCAGTTGCCATGAGGATGTAATATACAGCACAGGGAGTGGATCACATTGTAGTAACTATGTATGGTGCCAGGTGGACACTAGACTTATCACTGGATCACTTTGTAAGTTACATAAATGTCTAACCACTTTGCTGTATACCTGAAACTAATATAATATTGAACATCAATTGTAATTTAAAATCTTATTAAAATTTAAGGGAAGAATATCACTAAGGGTGCCAAGTCAAGAAGGAAAGTGGAATGAAATGCGAGATCCCAGGAGGAACAGGCTGTTTGGACAGGCAGTGAGCTCCCCATCCGGATAGCGCATAAGTAGCTGCTGAACTGCCATCTGCCAAGGGGCGTCCTCTACTCTGGGCGACAGTTGTGCATGATGAGACTTCTCAGTTCTTGTCCACTGACAAGCAGGCTGCTTCCCGACATCCTGTCTCCCTGGGAATTACAAGATCTTTGGCCTGAGTAAAATTCTTAGAGCTAGAAGCATCTCAGGCATCATAGGGTCTCCTGGTGAACACTTCCTATCCCCTTCTTTGCTTTATTTTCCTCCATGACACTATCACTTCCAAAAATCTAGCATATTTTATTACTTACCTTGTTTACAATCTTTTTCTCCCACCTTCTCTCACTAGACCTGTACTGTTCAGTGTGGTGGCCACTAGCCCCATGTGGCGGTTTGTTTGCTTTAAATGCAGCCAGTCTGAACTAAGATGCACTGTAAGTATAGAATATCCACCAAATTTTGAAAACTTACTACAGAAAAAGAATGTAAAGTATCTCAGTAATTTTAAAATATTGATTATATATTGAAGTGATAATTTTATAGATATCTTGGCTTAAATAGACTATATTATTAAAGTTAATTTCACTCATTTTAGTTTAATTTCTAAATGTAGCTACTGAAATTTCCAAATTACCCGTGTGACTCGCATTAAATTTCTGTTGGACAGGGACACGCTGACCTGGCAGTGGCAAACTGCGGCCAACAGCCTGTTTTGTGCGGCTCATGAACTAAGAATCGTTAAGCTCTTCAAGGCTTGAAAGAAAACAAAAACAATGCAACAGAGGCTGTGTGTGGCCCACAAAGCATAAAATATTTACTTCTAGCCCTTTACAGAAAATGTTTGCACTGTACTATAAAATTGACAAAGTAAGCAACTTCTGTCGGTTTTGCTGTTCTTCACTGTGTCTCCAATGCCTACAACAGAAGGAGCACTGCCAGGTATAAGTAGGTATTCAGCAAGTATTCCATAAACGAATGAATGAATGAATGAATGCATGCATGCATGCATGCATGAATGGACTATGTTGCCAAAACCTAGATGGTTGCCTGTAATTGATTATTTGGGAGACAATTCCCTCATCGGGTGCCAGAGAAGGGAGAGGTCTGGGCAGCCACTGCTGGTTTTGTGTGGCCATGGCATCTGGCCTGCAGAGGCCTCAGTGCAGGGCTGGGAAAATGGGGGCTCACTGAGTCTCAGTGTGAGAGCCCTTCTCCAGTCTGAAATCTCCCTCCCTTTCTCTGTCCCCACCACTCACCACCTTTGTCCTGGCTCAGAGCTCCTGGGATGTGGCAGCAAGAGACTGGCAGTTTTCAGGCTCTCCCTCCCTCCTCTCTCTTTACTTTATTTGTTATTTGTTATATGGGATGTAATTAAGGAGGAAAAGTCTATAAAAGTTAAGTGATACTGAAGGTACTGAGCAGGGACTAGGGAAGGGGTGGGGAAGGGACTGGAGAGGGCATGTGTCCTTGCAGCTTGCTGAAGTCCACTGGCGGAAGCACCTGGAACCACCCCCTGACTGCCTGGCCTAGAAACCCAACTGGGGAAATCACCTGCTGTGTGCCAAGCCCTGGGGGAGACAAGGCACACCCTCAACAGACAACTGCACTACTGACGACAGTGGGACACTGGACCCCTGAGCCAGGCCTCTGCCTCTTTCTTGACTTGCTGAGAAACATCACTCTGAGGCAATTACTCATGGGGAAAGTGAGGTTTCTTCTAAATTCATTCAAACATGACCGCTCTTACGGTTAGCTCCCTTATGGATCATTCCCTTAGGTAGCCCCAGAAAGACAAACTGCCTCACCCAGCCCAGGGTTGGGGGTGGACAGGGCAGCCGTCCTGGAGGAGGTAACTGGCACAGAGTTTTGAAGCCTGCTCAAGAGTTTAGCAGTCTGGGGCAGGACTAGGAAGAAAGCAGATTTGGATTTCTAGTCAAAGGAAGTAACATATGCAAAGGCTGCAGACGGGTTGATGCTTGGTGTGTAAGGGATGAATCTGTGTGTGTGTGTGTGTGTGTGTGTGTGTGTGTGTGTGTGTGTGTTGGGAGTGGGTGGGGGACTACAGAGGTGGAAACAGCCAGCTCAAGTGGCCTTAAATGCTGGCCTCAGGAGCTTGGCATCTTGGTCTTGGTCTGTAGATGAGGGAAGCCATCTGAAAGGGGGCACATTTTACAAGACCCCAAGGCTCAGAGGTGTAAAGGCCTTGCCCAAGTTCCCCATACAAGGGCTAGGCCTGGAGGGCAGATGGTGACCTCTGCCTGTCCCTGATAATAGTGTTAATGACTTTAATTCATTGTATTCCATTAACAAGCCATTACTGAGCAGAAGCTGGCCCCAGGAGTGGTGTGAGCTGTCATGTGGGTGCTCCAGAGCCCTGCCTCCAGAGAAGATAGCCATTTGAGTCTCCCTGACCAGCCACCTGGGAGGCCACGGTCTCTCTCCCTGCCCCTGTCAGACACCTGGGTTGCAATGCCTGCCAGATGTCTTTCCTGGCTAGCGAAGCCTTCATTCACAGAGTAGATGGCAGACAAGGCCATCACTGCAGTTGCTTGTGACCTAGCCTCAGCATGGTCCATCTTAGGGTCCAGCCTAGGCCTTGGCGATGCAGTGGCGGGGGGTGTGTGTCAGGATCAGCCCAGCTGATGCAAGTTTTTCTTCCCACCTGGAGAAAAAAATGCAGAAGTAGCAACAGCCAGAGGAAGAATTGGGCCCAGCACCCAGAGGGAGCTCCCCTTTCAGCTCCTGGTATGGGGTAAGGTGGAGCTATAGGCAGGCCACCCATGAGAAGCCTGGGAACACAGGCTGACGGGGGGGCCAAGAGTACAGGAAGACCCTAGCCTGGAAATGCTGCCTCAGCTCAGCCTATGACAGGAATGATCATGCATACGCATGAGACCTCATGACTAGAAGCGCAGATAGGGCTGGGCTTGGGGCAAAGCAGGGTCTCTGGCCCCCCCACTCCTATGGTCCGAAAGCCTTAGTGTATGTGGATGAAAGCTATCAAAGCAGCCAGAGCCAGAACCAGAGCTCCTGCCTTGGTTCTGCTTCTGCCGCTCACTGCGACACTGCCCTGCATTAGGCCTCAGCTTTCCCGTGTGCACAATGGTCATGGGTCTGTGCTTGCGTGCCTGTGGGGTTATGCCGAAGGTCAAAGCCAGGCAACAGCCATCACTTGGGCTGGATATCCCTGGAGTGACCCAAACTCTCAAAGTAGGTTCCCAGGAAACAACGCCAAATATTAACCCCACTTTACAAAGGTAAAACTGTGGCCCAGAAAGGTAGAGAGATCTGACCAAGGCTTCACTAGTGGATACTAAGCCCTGCAGCTGGTCCTTGCCCTGGTTGACTTTAGGGTCCTGGACAGGGCTATTTCTCCCCAACCGTGGCATCCAAGCTGGTCCCTGTCACTTCACCAGGGCTTTTGGGGCGTTTTGTTTTTATGTCTATAGTCAGGAGGCCTGCAAGCATGAAACTGACAAGAGGCATTGGCAGAGTGTGGAAACTGTCAGCAGAGCAGCCGCCTGTGAAATTAACATGATATAGAAAGTGTCAATGTTTATTTACTGGAGATCTCTGGACAGGATACAAAGCAGGCCTACAGCTGCTGCCTCTGGGGTAAGGGTAAGGGCCGCCCTGCCTGTCCCTCCTCATCAGCGGTGAGACCCTGCTAGCAGAATCAGCCAACCCCCTAGTTAAGACTCCCACTTTCTCTTCTTCACTGGCTGAGGAGCAAGCCCTCATGGAGAACATGCAGCTTCAGTTGAGTTTATCCAAAAGTAATCTCCCTCCAGTGTCTGAGTTCCAATGTTGGTGTCCAGAATCTGATGAGTAAGGGTGGATCCCCAAGCCCCAACTGATTGGGCCAGGATGAGGTCACCTGACTAAAACTTAGCCAATCAGTGTGTCTCATGGGAATTTGTAATCAGGGCAGAGATTAGGATAGGTACAGAGAGCTGAGATTCAAGGTTGTGCTGGCACTGGGCAGGGACTGCCATCTTGGTGTGGTCAAGCTCAGCTAAGTGCACGTTGATAGGTGAGGGAGAACCTTGGTTGGCAGATATGAGAAGAAGAATGAAGCAGATATGCAGAGGGGAGCAAATATGAGAGACATTCTAGCTCCTGGTAGAGACAGACACAGACAGGTTTTTAGTTTGGGACAGGAAAGCCTGGCCATTCATTTGGCAGTAGGGTTTCTTCAAATTTCACTGTAACTTTACATTCAAAGGGATTTTTTTTTTTTTGAAAAGGGCAGAAATCCACTGACACTGGCCCTAATACAGAAATATAAGAAATAGGCCCTCAGATAAAGTATGACATTAGCTGGGAAGGAGCAGTCAGTGGCCTATGGTATATGAGGCAAAGCTGCTCACTGTGCTGTGCCCATAGTTGTTGGGACCCAGACCAGGGGCCCACGGAGATCCAGGCTCAGGAGCCACTGAGAAAAGCAGAATCAAGAACACTGCACACAGCTTGCCTGTGCCCCTCCGTCCATCCTCTGTGAACTAGAAGTGGTTCCTGGGAACTCCCAGGCTGATTTTTCCCAGGTCCAACTACAGAGGAAAACTGATTTGGGTATTCTCTGGTTTCAAGTTCAAACATATTAGGGAAATGTTTTGATTAGCTGCACTTGGGCAGGTGCCAATTTCTTGTCCACTCACAACAGCAAGGAGATGTGGGCACGGACTGGCTTAACTTGGGTCAGGTGTCCTCCCCTAGAGAAGCTTATGTCTGGGTGGTAAGCGCCATAAGAACACAGTGTTCCTAGTCATGCCACATGGTTGGGGTTGGATAGCACCTCACACGAAGCAGACAGAACAATTGATGTTTACTTTGTTCTTTGAGCAGGAAGATCTAGGGTGTCAGAACTGTTCCCATCACTTTCTTCTCTTCAAGGGGACCACTTGGCCTTTACTAATGACAGCTGTGCTGTGCCGGACTGAAGGTTTATTTCTATTTCTTCCTTTGTTATGTGGAAGTATCCATTGCACGTGGGCTGATTTCCCCCATGATTGTATTTTAGGTGCAAAGATAGTGGGTAAAATTATCACCAGCTCTCAGCGATAAGAATCGGCAGAGCTCTTCCCCAGACACTCAGCTTCAGTGGTGTTGGACCAGGCCCGGGAGTCAGGATTCTGGCTTTATCTTCTCTTGGAGCTGGCTTAGGATTCACCCCCTTGGAGGGTGAACCTCTCACCTGGCCCATAACAAGATCAGCCTAGAGGGATGGATGACACCTGCAGCATGGACTCGGCCCAGCCACCTGGAAGTCTTTAGAGTGGTAGTATGTACTTTGGCTGCATATTAGAATCACTGAGGGGACACTTGAAAATACCATTACCCAGGCAGCACCCCAGACCATTGAAATCGAAATCTCTGGGAATGGGAAGTAGGTAGTTTTAAAAGCTCCCTGGTGATTCCAATGTGCAGCCAGGGTTGAAAGCCACTCACCTAGAGAAAGCCACCATTTTCCCTCCACTCACACTCCTACTTAGAGACCCCACCCCTCCCACAGCCTGGAAGAGGTAGCCTTCCCTAACCCTGCCCACCGTAGTTTCTCTTGGGAATTTGGAACTGAACTCTGAGGCTGAGTGAGTTGCAGCAGGGAGTTGAAGCCGCCCTCTTAGGGTAGCTGTGCCTGTCAGGCACCCTCTGATTGGTCAGCAGAGGAAGCCACTCCCTCTGCAGAAAGGGACAGGTGACCTGAGTGGCTGTGCAGCCAGAAGGTGAGCTGAGAGAGAAGAATCTTCTTGTGACCAGCTTCCCTGAGATTATCCTTACAGAAGCCCCTTGTTAGAAGAGATAGTCTTTACATGGGCTTTTGTTTCTTGCAGTCAAATTGTTTTGGATACAGAGAGCACCTAAAGCTAAAGCTTATCCCAGTCAAAAGCCCCACTCCCCAGCAGCCCCCAGTGAACTGCCCTGGAGGGCCCAGTGAGGAACAGCAACTGGCACCTACTGAGTACACCCCACAAGCCAGGTGCTTTCCATGGCACTGTGTCCAAACTTCCCCATAACCCTAGAAGGTGGCACTGAGTACCCAGGTTTTACGGACAAGTACAGTTGTGCCCCAGGGCACCTGGCCAATTCAGGTGGAGCAGAGACAGAACCCACCATGTGCCAAATCTCCTCAGTGGATCTCCAGGGAAGCCAATTATGCAGAGCAGGGCAGAGTGGAGGTCCCACTGCAATGAGGGTGTGGGGTGTTGCCGCTTGCCTTCCTCCCAGAGCAGGGATGGGACATGAGAGGAAGGGGGCTGACCATCTGAAGACAGCTGCATCCTGCCCTCTGCCCGGGCCCTGAGAGCCAGGGTCAGGGCCCTACTGTGCTCCTAAGTGGAGAGCTGTGATTACTCTCGTCACCATCATTGATGTTATACAAGCTACAGAAAGCTTTGTGAACTACAGAGCCCACTCTGCCTGTCCCATGTGATTTCTCAAAATGCCTGGTTCTCACCTCTCTGATCACAATTTTAAATGTGTATTATTTGAGTGATTGGCTACTTGGAGTCTGTCTCCCCCACCAGATTCTAAGCTCCGAAAGGGCAGGAACTTTGCTAGTCTTATTCCTTGTAATATTCCTGGTGACTGGCCCAGTGCCTGTGAGAGTAGGTGTTCAATGAATATGTGGGCAGGAGGGAGCCCGAAAGAGGGGGAGTACTCCGATAGCAAGAAATATTACTCCACTTTATAGATGGGAAAGTAAAACCCAGGGAGGGGAAGACTAACTGGCCAGCATCAGACAGAGTGACAGCTGAGCTGAACTAGGCCCTGACCCAGAAGGCAAAGCAGAAGTGAGATTTCAGGATGGCTGTAGGCATAAGTGATCCTGGAGAAATGTATAACTGCAAATCGAGCATGCATGAGAGTGGCAAGAAGACCCTTAGCAAAGCCCTTTGCTGTGGCCGAGACCCCTGTCTAGCAGGGAACAACTTCCCCTTCTAGCAGGAGCAATTGAAATGAATAGTGGTGGCTGTCTCCAAGGGTGAGAATCATAGGCCCCACCCAGAGTGGGCAGTAGGTGGGCCATGAGCCAGAGAATGGGAAAGACCTGCGGAACCTCACTACAAGGCCCACTAGAAATTATGCTTGCTTTTAATGTTCCTAAAGAGAGGGACGGATAAGCTTGTCCATTCAATAGAATAAAAGACAATTATTATTGGTTGACACCATGAACTCTTAACTTCTACTTCTTGGCAGTCTACTGGGACAAGTCTACTTCTTGGACATGGTACCTAGTATTGGAACAAGTCTGTCTGTGTGTAGGAAACAAACCCTCCGTTGCTCACCACCTGTGAGTCACCTGGTCCAGGGCTTATGGCTGTTTTGAGTGAAGGCTGGGGCTGGAAGCTGTGTGAAGAAGGTGACTATATATACATATACATACATACATACATACGTACATACGCATACATATATATAATATATATTATATATACACATACATATGTGTATATACACATATGTATATAATGGGGAGTCCATAAGAATAAGAAAAGTAGAAGCAAACATTTATTAGTCACTTGCTCCATACCAGACACACCATTCCAAGTGCTTTTGCAGGCATGATATAATTTAATCCTTACATGTTGCAAGGGTAACTTGTTCAAAGTCACACAGCTGGTACACGACAGAGCCAGGATTTAGACCCCAGTCATCTGGCTCCAGATCTCACGCTCTTAAACCCCTGCACTTGACCCTTTTGACTAGCTTCACATATTGGCATGCTTTGTGTTTTGATGTGATTCAAACCCTTGAAGTATGGCCTTACATAGCCCCAGTGTTAGCAGGCCCTAAACCAGCGGAATGATTCCGAAAGGGCGGGGGCGGGCAAGGGCAAGGGTGGTGAGGAAAGGACTATTTGGAGAAGTGACCTATACCGTGCGCTAAAGGTTGCCAGAAGAAAAGAAGTGAGAACGTGTGTGCGTGAGTGTGCATTGCGGGGAAAGAGGGGTAGGTGGCGTTCAAAACAGAAGGAAGAACATGTAGAGAGGCCATGAGGGAAAGGACCCTCCATTGGAGAAAAAGAAAGAAGGCCAATGCAAAGCTCTTCAGAATTCTCAGGAGAACGGGAACAAGGCTGGTTACAGAGGGAACCTTAAGACAGGTTTCTTCACAGACCTGTCAGGCAGCCACACAAGGCATCTTTGATTGGGATGCTCACCTGCTGCCTCTGGGGCACCCTTACCACACTTGCGCTCAGCCTAGCCCTGCCTTCTAACCCTGTACGGACTAAGGAAGGGCCCAGGTGGGCACAAGGATGTGTGTGGGGAAGAGGTGGGGAGGCCTGGGAGGTCCTCCTGACCATGCCCGCCCTCTCCCCTTCCCAGCCGGGAGCTGGTAGCTCAGCTGGTGGGTGGTCACTTAGGAGACACCACCAGGCAGCTGATCTCTGCCCAGCTGGTGTGGCAGCGAGGCTCCAGACTGCTGTCAGGGTGTGCATGTATGCGAACGGGTTCACGCGTATGTGCAGGGTGCGTGAGCACTGAGCACAGGGCCAGCCTTGTCATGCTGTGAACCCAGAAAGGGAGTCGGGGGATGGGAGGGGGCCATGGACCTCCAGGAGGACCCAACTCTATGTGCTGTGGGGTGTGGGAAGAGGTGGGGGGTGCTGTTCTGTGCACAAGCATGGGTGAGAATGCGGTGTTCACAAATGTGAACTGGCACCTGGACACACACTGACGGTGTTTGTTAGCATAAGTGTGTGAAAAGATTTGTGTATTGGCACATGAATCGCTGTGTGTACATGGGAGAACGCATGAGTCTACAAATGTGAGCTCTTTCTTGTGCATATGTGCCCATTTGAGCAGGTGAGTATGTGCACAGAGAGGTGTGCATACTCTTCTTCTGCCTCCTCTGCTCTCACACCTCAGATCTTTCCCCCCTAGAGGCTGAGACGTGTCCCTCTCGTGCTCAGATCGCCTACCACAGCTCCCTATTACCTGGATGGTGCTCTACAGCAGCATCCCCAACCTTTTTGGCACCACCGGAACCAGTTTCATGGAAGACAGTTTTTCCATAGACAGAGTAGGGGTGGGGAGACAGGAGGTGGAGCTCAGGTGGTAATGTGAGCGAAGCTTCACTTACTCGCCCTTCGCTCACCTCCTGCTGTGAGGCCCTGTCCCTAACAGGCCAGAGACTTGTACCGGTCTGTGACCTGGGGGTTGGGGACCTCTACTCTATAGAACACCTGCCTCAGCTTCCCCAATCCTCCCATGTACATTAGCCCTTCCTCCCACAGAAACACCAAGAGCCAACAAGAAGAGGAATTCATTCAAAGTAGATTTTCCTCATCCTTGGCCGGGGAACTGGAGCTGAGGGCCCGGGGGCCTTTGAAAAGCTGGTGCCTGCCATTGATCTCCTCTCTCCATGAGAATGGTGACCTTCCCTTAGCCCCTGACTGCCTGTGGGACACTGGGCTCCACAGCTATGGGATGCTTACCTGGTGTTATTCCCTCACGTACACTGCTGCCCCATGCTCCCCTTTCTACAGTGTGTTTGGAAAACTCTTTTTTCATGGGGAAGGGCTAGGGGCCAGCTGGTACCTGGGAACCTGGTCTCTCCAGCTCGTTGCCTCACCATAGGGCAATTCTCTCATTCAACCCACTTCCAGCAGCCTCTTCTGCCCTGGGCAACTGCAGGGGCCCATCAACCTTGCAGTGTACCTGTCTCCTTCAGCCACCCTGTAGGAGAAAGGGAACAGCTGCTCTCCTGGCTCTTGGCCATCCAGGTGCTAGCCCATGGTCAGGCAGTGCCACTCTGCGCCTCTCGCAGCAGGGCCTTCCACTGGTCCTCCCCCGCTGCTGGTGACCCCCTCCACCCTGACTCACCACTCTTCAGGGGCCATCTGCCTGGCTGAGCTCTTGGAGCCGGTGTGGCCTACCGCAGCTGGACGGAGAGGAAAAGGGAAGCAGAGGGGCACGGACTCATCCCAAGTGGTAGAAGATTGGTAGACTCCCTGAGGAAGACACAGGAAGACTCCAGAAAGGGGAACTCCAGGCTGTGTGTGGAGGGAGGGGCTGCTCTGCTGGCTGGGCCTCTGGGGACTCTGGCGGTCCTGGCTCCAGACTGAGCAGCACCTATGGACGGGTGGGGAGACACAGGCAAAAAGGCGGCCTGAGAGACCAGGGCTGAGGGTAGGCGAAGGGCCTCTGTCCCAGATGACTAAACAGTAGCACCCTCCATGGTGAGGGGCATTTCTGAGCCCAAGTGCAGGTTGGGCAGTCAGGGTCATCTGCTGTAACCTTGCTTCACTCCAGCAACAGTGTGGAAGACACCTGTGAAGTCTGGGTGAGCCCTGATGCTGAAAGAGAGTGCAGAGACCCAGTTGACACAGCCCTCCCTTAAGCCCTTGGGAAGGGTCAGCCCAGAAATGTCCAGGGGCTGGTGCAAGGTCACACAATGAAGTGTCCCCACCTCCTGGGGCTGGGTGCTGGACAGAGCCCAGCAGCGACAGACACTTGGAAAACTGTCGCCCATCCCAGCTCTGGATGCTGCCGAGGGGTTCCCCAGGCTCCTTCCCACCCAGGGCTGCTCCCTGTGCCCTTGCGGTGCCCTAATAAAGGCTCTGGGGCTGGCAGGCAATGGAGGGGATGGGGTTCTACTGTGCCTATCCCTCCTCGTTATGATGCCATGCGTTTTAACAAGCTATGTAAATATCTGCTTGTCAGAGAGTAAAGTCAGGGCCTCCAGTGGGCCCCTCCTCTGGGGCTAGAAAGGCTTTCTGGATAACACAGTGGTTGCCCTGTCTCCACCCCCCAGTTCAGCTGACGCAGAGCTGGGGCTACCACTGACTCACTCATTCTGTGACCTTGGACCTGTCACTTCCCCTCTCTGAATCTGTTTCTTCACCTACAAAATGGGAGCATACATTGAGTGCTTCGTGCTTTCCAAAGTGCTGGAACTCACCTGTGCAACCTTGCACGATTGCCTCGCTGCTCTGAGACCCATGTTCTTCACCATCAAGACAAGGAGATAGTCTTGTTCTGAACACTGGGAATTGGCAGGGGTAGATTGAAGGGAAGGCCCACTGGTTCTCTTTCTTGCCTGCTCTCTTTCCCCAGCTTGCTTCTCTTCCTGTCCCTCCAAACCACCTGTTATTCCATCCCCAGTATTTATGTCAGTGTGTCTCAGCCCCGCAGGAAGTAGGGGTATAGGGTGAAGCTGGTGGGGAGCACCAGGAGAGCCTGGCCCTGGTCTCATCTGGATCATGTCCAGGGCATAGGCTGGCATGAGGGCTGGAGTGTGAAGGAACTAGCAGGGGAGCGGGTCTGGGGCTGGGACCCTGAGGCATCTCAGTCTCCACAGTCCCCAAAGGCCCCAGCCTGGCCTTCCCAGACATCAGCAGTCACCTGGCATGATGGCAGGGCCTGGGCCAGGTGCAGGATGAACCATAATAGGTTTGTGGGGAAGCTGTAAACCCCTTTACAGGCTGAGCAGCCATCTCCCTAGGGCAGTCAGGGCCAGGGGCGCACTATGCGGCCACTGTTCTCAGACCCCTCTCCAGCGGTCCCCAGTTGCCCAGCAGGTACTAGGGCCAGACTGCCAGGTCCTCAGAACAGGCAGCTGGACCTTGTTATTGCACTCCAATCCCAGGGCCCCACAGAGATGCCAGGTGGACTGAGAACTGGGAGCAGGGAATTGACCGGCAGGATCTTTGATCGTTGTGGTCTCCAATGCAAGCGCTCGCCCACCCCTGCCAAGGCACACTCTCCTCCACAAGCTCATGCCATTCCACAAAGAAAGGAGACTGCAAGAGGTGATGGGATTGTGCTCACTTCACATATGGGAAGCCTGAGCCTGTGGTGGTTCGGAGAGGACCAACCTGGTGCTCTTTCTGCCGTGAAATACTGGTGTCCTGAGTATGAATCCTGGCCTCATCATTACCTGGTGGTGAACCACAGGCAGTCACTTCTTCCTGAGCCTCAGTATTCTCATTCGAAAGGGAGAATATGAGAACCTCCTCATGGCAGGATTAAGGGAACATAGGTAAATTGTCTGGCCTCGTGCCTTGAATAGCTTTTGAAAGGCAGTAGCTATTATTATTTTTGCTACATTACCCCACCCCCGCCTCCTGCTTCTGCTCAAAAGGACACTGCACCAGGGGCAGCAAACTTGGGTTCAAGTCCTGGCTCTTTACTTAGATCCATCTGTAGGCCAGTCACTGTCACTTCCTAAGTCCCCTACTTCTGGGTAAGCTATGCAGGCTTGTGCACCAATGAGTGGGTTCCTGAAAGGAAGAGGCAGCACAGGGGTCCTCGTGGAGGTGGCTGCAATGGCCCTCACATCCTGCTTCTCTTTTGCCCATGTGACTTTGTAGCTCCTGCCCCAGGAGCTGCTCTCTCTTGAAAAAGCCTCATGACTTGCCTTGACCAATAGAATGCAGCGAACATGGTCACGAGACCTGGCAGCCACCATTTTGCCATCATGGAGTGCTGAGACGCCATAAAGAAGTCCACAGAGGCCTCCGGAGAGACCACGTGGACATAGAGAAGCCAGCTGGCCTCCAGCCCTTCCAGCCTCCCCAGCTGAGGTGACAGGCATCTCCAGGGGCCACCTTGGATCTTTCAGCCCCAATCAAGTCTCCCTAATCAACACCATGCAGAAGAGAGATAAGCTATCCTTCCCAAGCCCTGTCCAGGTTGTAAAACTGAGAATAAATACATGATTGTTGTTTCAAACCACTAAATTTAGGGGTGGTTGTAATGCTGCAGTAGATAACTGTTATAGTCCCTTCATCCTTTCTGCCCCATCTTCACCCAGACTTGGTTTGGATTAGGTCTAGCTGCTTGGCCTCAGCTGATTGGACAAGGGAATGAGCACCTGCCTTTGAGGCAGTCAATATCCATTGGCTGACAGGTGGCCAATATGATTCCACTCCCACCCCCTGAGAATAGGAATGAAGAGAGCAGAGATTTTGGCAAGCCCAACTGTGAAGAAGGCTGGAGCGGGGCTTTTGGAATGGGAGCTGGGGGTGACTTTCAGCGAGGCTGTCATGTCATCGGAGAACAGCAAATTGGGGAGAGAAGCAGGAAAGGTGATAGACCTTGGTACCAGGTTCTTATGGGGTCCCCAATAAATCACTGAACTCCAGCTGGTCTGTGCTGCCTGCCCTGTTCCTTGTATCTCAGGAGTCCTGACTTTAGGCCCTAAAAGGCTCAAGGTCCCGGGACTCCTAACACCAGCCAGGGCTCTGCACTGCTCCTCTCACCTCTAACTCTTGCTCTCTGAGACCTCTATCCCCTCTTCCCAACATACACACAGAGATTGTGGCTTTGTCCTCCAGGGCCCCAGGGCATGGCCATCTCTCTGTCCTGGGCAGACAGGAGTGATGGCCTAGTCACCTGCCATCTTCCCCTCAGCCCCAAGGCCTTCAGTGGCAAAATAAAGGGCATGACCTGGTTTGGTTTCTAACCCAAGCCCAGTCCAGGTTTTTGAGATCACCACCTATGTCCCCCATATGGTTCCTAACCCTGCCAGTTCCTGAGATCAACCACCACACCCTTGCTTGCCCAAAATAATGGCGTGCTGATAGCCGGGGTCATTACTGCACACCAAACAGGTGTCACACCTGAGGTGGGATTTGAACTGGGGTTTGCCTGACTCCAAAGCCCATGCCCTATTCACTCCTCTGCTGTGTGACACTAGGCAGGTTACTTCCCCTTGGAGCCTCTTTGAGAGAGTAAACCAAAGCCATGCTGGTGCTTGCTGCTCCTTCTAGTACTCACTCTGCTGGGTGCCATCCGCGGCTGGGTCCACTTGCTTGTCCAGGGTAGGATCCCAGCCTTATCACCTTTTCTTTAAAGAGAAGGCATGCTATCTCATGGAAGAGTGGGCCTGGAGGCTGCCTCTGGAACCCTGCCTTTCCCCCAGTAACTTGGGCCTGGGCTGAAGGGTGAACAGAGCAGCAGCTCCCTGGAGCTTGAGGTGCCAGGACATGCTGGTTCCACAGCCCCACAGGGTCTGAGGCAGACCAGGGCCACTGGGGCTGTGCAGAATGTGGGGGGCCCAGGAGGGTTTGCCCTTCCTGCCCAATCCCTCTGGATTCCGAACCCCAGCTGTGTGTGCCAGGGCAGTGCACAGAGCATCCGTTCCTCCTCTCTCCCCTCCAGAATCTGGTGGGCCATGGAGGGGTCGGCCTCTCCCGCCTGGCTTTCCAGACTGCTCTGCCTTACATATCTGGCAGGACTCTGAGCCGTTTTCATTACCCTCTTCTGTGGATGCAGGTTCTGCAGCTAGGAAAAGATAGTACTGAAACCCAGGCCACCTCGCTCCCGGTCTGGGCTCTGCCCGGTCCCCAAGGCTCTGCTGCCGGGGCCAACCCAGTGCCTGGGCACTCATGTTCCCCCAAGCTGACCCTCTCCCCTATCTGAAAACAACCTCACAATTCTTGGTCCCAGTGTATCCTCAGGGTCCAGTTCCCTCTCAGTAGGCAGGACAAAATTGGCCCCATAAATCCCCTGGTCTTATCAGAATCCCGTGAAGCCCCAGGGACCCCGGCATCCCAGAGTGTTAAGGAGCAGAGCACAGCTGCCTCCTGTGGGGGGACAGTGCTGTCCAGGGCGCCCAGGGCTGGGCAATGGAAAGTCTGTTCTCTGGTCTCTGCAGAGGAAGATAGGCCTGCTGGGCCTTGTATCCCACTGGTGTCGTTAGACACAGATCACCCCTGTGCCCATGGAATCCTCTTCCTGTCCCTGGGTGCCCAAAGCGGTCTCCTGCCAGGCGGGGTTCCCCAGTCCTGGCTCTGAGAAGCCCGAGCGGGCTTAGAAGTCTGTGGAAAGTCTGTGGCTCTGGGAGTCTGGAACTCCCAGGCCCTAGTCCTATCGCTCAGTAGCTGTTTGATCAAATAAGCTACAGCCTCTTGGTCCCCAGTCTTTGCATCTGTACCGGGGTTGGACTCAACAGCAGTCCTCACCCCCGCCACTGGGGGAGGGCTCCCTGAATGCAAGGCATCCCACCAACCAACGAATGTACCTACACTCCCTCGTTGAACCTAACAACCCAAAGTACAACGGTAAGGCCTCTTTGTTACCGATGGGAAGGTCAAGGTCTGAGAGGTTAGACAACAATCCCAAATGGCTAATAAGTGTTAGAACAGGGAGTCCCTCCAACCTGACCTGGAACCTCAGATGTATGATCAGGTGACAAGGTGACCTGTCTGGCTCTCGGCGTTTCTGTCATCCAGGGTAGTGGTCCCCAACCTTTTTGGAATCAGGGACCGATTTTGTGGAAGACAATTTTTCCATGGACAGGGATGGGGAGGATGGTTTTGGGATGATTCAAGCTCCTTACATTCAAGCTCACCTCCTGCTGTGTGGCCCAGCTCCTAAGAGGCCCAGACCAGTACCGGTCCATGGCCCAGAGGTCGGGGAGCCCCAATCCAGGGCATCCCTTTCCAGGGCTGAGTTTGGAGTGTTGAGCTTTGGTGTGAATGAGCGGGGCCACGTCTGACCTTCCCGGTCAGCTCATGTGCATGTGGATCTCAGTTCAGAACCCTTCACAGCCCACAGTAGGCTCAGAGTGTGACCTGGTGAAAGATGGTTCAAACTTGAGGTGGTGACCTGGGTCTGGGCAATCCCAAGGTCAGCCCCAAGACTATTTCCCCATCCCCAAAGACCGGGCACTCTACATGGGAGGTGGCATACAGCAGGCGCTCAGTAAATGCTTGTGGGAAGAGCTGTTGTTCCCTATCCCTGGACAAGTTCAAGCCAAAGCTACAAGGGTATTCTGCCTGGCGGGGGGGAGGGTGCCCAAAATAGAGGTGGTTGAAGTCATGGTGCTCAGGGGCCTTAGGACGGCCCTGGGGGTCTAAAGCCTAGTTAATCCAGCCAATGCCTTTAGCCATTGCCCTGGCAGGAGCTCCTAGAAGTCCCTAGCAGGCCCTCCCCGAGCCTGCCCTCAACCTGACCCCAGGGAGATCTCTTCAGGAGGCCCGTCCCCCACCGTGACATAATAAGGACCATAATGAGAACAGTCATCCACATGTGTGCACAGCACTTTACAGGTTACAAAATGTTTCACATACATCTCATCAATTCCTCACAACAGCCCTGTGAGGTAGGCAGGGCAGGGAATAATGCTTCCATCTGTACAGATGTGGAGACTGAGGGTCACTGACCTGTTCGTGGCTGCGCAGCAAGTCAGTGGCACTGCTGGGACCAGAAGTTAGGCCTCATCCCTGCCCCTGGCTTTCCTGGCTGACTATGCTGTCTTCCAGGAGGACCCCAGTCCCTGTCCAGACTATCAGCCACAACTGACCAGGCCTCTGACCCCTGGCAGCTCAGCGGACAGCCCTGCCCCCATCTGGCAGCCCTGTCCCGTCCACCTGCTCCCAGCAAACAGACAGCTGGGAGGTAAGCTCACACCAGCCGCTCTGCCTGCTCCTGTAGGCTGCCCTGGCAGGGTGGGCAGGTGGGTGGGGCTAGAACCTCCTTTCCTGTTTTCCTGAGTGATCCCTCCCCACAGGGGAAGAGAAGAGAAAGGAGGAAGAGGAGGAGGAGAAAAACTAGAAACTGAGTTGGAAGAGGGTCCTGGAACAACCAGGATGTCAAAAGTTTGCATTCCAACTAGCTATAGAAATAGTTTTTTTCTCTTTTTATTATTTCAAGTTTTCATAAAAATCCATAATTACTGAAACCCAAGTTACAGAGGAAGTTTGTAACTTTTTAAATTGAATTACTGACTTCTGCATGTTGGTCCGTCAGTTCCAACTCCAGTATGTCCACGTGTGCCCCCGTGCGTCAGGTTCCCCAGGACCAGACTTCTGAGGTCCTGGTGGAGAGAGGGGAGGTGGTGAGGGCCGGTGGGGCAGGCCGGGACAGAAGTGGGGGCCAGGGAGGGGTGGCACAGGGCTAAGGAGGGAGCCCCACCCCATGCTCATATCATCTTCATGTTGAACTTTCGGGGAGCGTCGGTGGAGCTGATGCCTGCATCCGACTTGCGTGGCACATACTCAATTTCAATGTTGTGCTTTGTGTTGCCCTTGCCCCGGCTCCAGAGGAACAGCAGCACCAGGCAGAAGAGCACGACGCCCAGGAAGGAGATGAAGCCCATGGTGGTGGCAATAATGAGGGTCTTGATGTCGAAGGGGAAAGGCACGGTGGCTCGGGTGCTGTTGGCCTCTCCCTCACCTGGCTGGTTGGAGATAAAGGCGAAGGTCTTGTTGGGCTGATGGGGCCAGTCGGGCGAGTAGCTGCGCACATGCAGATGAGCAGGCATGGAGTCGTTGCCACCCGCGTTGGCTGCAATGCACAGGTATGTGCCGTTGTCCTGCACCTGGGCATAGCGCACCTCCAGTGTGCCATCAGGGAAGACCGTGAGCCGCCCATTGCTCTTGGCAGAGACCAGGTGCTTGCGGGGTGACAGCCAGAGGATGGTGGGTGGTGGGTCACCATCCGCCCGACACACAAACTGCACCGTGTGGCCCTCATCCACAAACACCTGTTGGGCCTTGCGGTCCCGGATGCGGGCACGGCGGCAGGTGAAGTAATTGGGCAGGAGCACGTCAGGGAAGTCCTTGAACTCCTTGCCCTGGACGAACTCAGGTGTGGCACACGTGGGCTGCTGCCGGTTGAAGTTGAGCCGCCAGCGGCGCCGGAACACCCACAGGAGACGGCAGTCGCAGGCCAGCGGGTTGGAGTCCAGGATGAGCGTCTCTAGGTTGCCCACTGAGTGGAAGGAGGACTCCTCCAGTGTGGTCAGCTGGTTGCCAGAGACGTTGAGCACACGCAGGTGGTTGAGGCCGCGAAAGGCATAGGGCTCCACCACAGCCAGCTGCCCACCCACCAGCTGGATCTCCTGAAGCCGTAGCAGCTCATGCAACATGGAGCCCTCGATGGTGCTGATGGGGTTGTAGGAGAGGTTGAGGAAGCGGAGATAGACCAGGTGGCGCACAGCCAGGTAGGGCACAGCAGTCAGATTGCAGTGCGTGATGGACAAGGATGTCAGATTGAGACCATAGAGGCAGTTGGGTGTCATGGTGTCCAAGTATGGCCAGTGGGAGATCTCCAAGACCTTGAGCCGGTACAACCTCTTGAAGGAATAGTCCCGGATCGCATTGATGTTGAGGTGCCGAAGCCTCAAGACGATGAGGCTGTGCAGGTGGGACAACGCCTCGGTGGGGATGGAAGTCAGGTTGCATTTCTCCAGTGTCAGCTGCTCCAGGCTGTTGAGGCCACTGAAGGCGCGGTGGGAGATATAGACAAGGTCGTTGTCGCCGACCTCCAGCGCCTTGAGGTTGTACAGGTCCTGGAACATGTAGTCCAGCAGGATGACAATCTTATTCTCGCTGATGTCCAGCTTGGTCAGGTTACTGAGGCCAGTGAAGACGCCCAGGGGGATGAGCTTCAGACGGTTGCTGCGGAGCCCCAGTGTTCGGAGGTTGAAGAGGTTATTGAAGGCGCCAGGCTCCACAGTGCTCACGATGTTTTCATTGAGCTCCAGCTCCTCCAGGTGTGGGAAGCTGGCAAACTCATCCTGGTTGAGTGTTTTGATGCGGTTCTTGCCCAGGTCCAGCAGGCGGGTCTCGGTGGGGATGCCCTCGGGCACAGCCACAAAGCGCTTGCGGTGGCAAAGCACCGCACGGTCCTGGGCGGAGCACTCGCAACGGGGTGGGCAGCCTGTGGCTGAGCCTGACAGCACTGAGCCCAGCACCAGCAGGAGGATGGGCTGCCAGCAGGCCAGGAGGGGACTGGGCATGCTCCTCTCGCCCCCTGTCAGCATCCTCTTGCTTACCTACAGCCCAGAGCAAGCACAGGACAGAAGGGGCAGTTAGAGGACAGTATCTGGCTGGACTCCCCCCTGAGCCCTCTGTGCCCCACTGCCGTCCTGCCCCGTCAGAATGTCCCAGACTCAGATAGAGAGATGAGAGGCTTGAGAGGCATATGACACCTTCCTGGGACCACACAGTGTGGTCCAGATGCCTTGGGGTGGAGGGAAACTCCTGCCACCCTATGCTGATGCTGCTTCCTCATTGCCACTTACCCTGCCCAGAACCCTCCTGAAAGGTCTTCCCAGCATCTCTGGAATCAAGCGGATTCCAGAGGAGCCTGTTATGGGCCCCAAAGGTTGTACCCACCTCCTTTACATTTTATGTTTTATAAGTGTGTGACTCCAAGCATGCACTGTGCCCCCTCCCCACTCTCCCCCTGCATCCTGAGCCACTACTTCTGCCAGTGCTTATCAGAGCTTAAAGCCAGGCTTGCTGAATTGTCCTTGGGGCTCACAGGGAGACCAAAGGGGCTCGAGGCTGAGGCCTCTGGGAACAGTCTGCAGAGGAGCATGTCTGGTCCCTAGCCTGTGAGCAAGGGTTTCTGAGGCTGCTGGGGACCCACCTGACAGCCTGTAGCCTGAGATGCCCCAGGTACAGACACCACAGCCCAAATCCCGTGCGATCAGCGAACCTAGCGGTTTGTGTCAGTGTTCGTGAATCTGCTCCCCACTGGGGTTTCTAGATAAGTGAAGAGCACTCCCACCCAGAAATCTGAGACCCAGGCCTGATGCCTCCCAACAGAGTCTCTCCAACTCTCCCCATCCTCTGGGTCCCCACAGTGGCCCACCGGGCTCCCGACTGCAGGACTCGGGGAGTGAGTTCTCCTGACCTTGGCTCTTGCACTTCTGTCCTCTTGGAATGCCCTGTCCTGCCTGTTTGAAACCTCAGCTTCTGGGCCTAATTTCATGTCCAGTGTTCTGAGAAGCTTTTTCTGAACCCCAGTAGGAAGTATGCTCCCCTCCAAAGACCCTCCAGCCTTCATCACCCTCTCTTTTGGGATTTCAATCACCTTTTCCTAGTGCCAAGTTCAGTGCAGCTGCTAGTCTGAGGGAGGAAGTCAGACCCCTGAAGCCCAGGGTGGCATGGGCAGCCTGGAGGGGCCGGTACACACTGCAGCTCTGAGGATGTGAGGTTTGTCACAGCTGGGCCCTGAGAATCATGCAGGACTTAGGTGGTGGTGACAAGGATGACAGTGCCAGGGCCCAGCTTGAGCACAGGCTGCAAGTGGAGGGAACAGGGGTGTGCAAAGCTAGTTACTCATTACTGCCCCCCAGCCTGTGTTCAGAGGCCACGTGCTCACACTTGTACTGAGATGGTTTCCCCATCTTCTCCTTTCCTCCTCTGTTCCACCACCTGAAAAACTGGCCCAGCAAGGTAAGGAAGGAACTGGGAGGGCTGGTCTGGCCCTCTCCAGACTCCAGGGGGCAGATAAGATGGCCTCTGGGCTAAGCCTCAGCTCTCCACTGCTGGTGGGGCGGAGATCCATCCACCAGGGTCTGGCCCCTGGGGCTCTGCTGCCTGTCCACACCCCCCACATCATGGACCTGAGGAGGGCTCACTGCAGGAAGTGGAAGCCCAGGCAGGGAGAGCCCACCTCTCTGCCCCAACTCAGGCCCTTCTCCCACCCCTTCCAGCCTCTCCCCACACTTGTGCACAGTTTCCACTTTCAAGGCCACAGTTTCTGTCATCCACACTTCAACCCTTAAGGCAACTGGGGCTTGGGGGGATTGTGGCTGCCCAAGAAAGCAGCCCACACAAGGGAGGACTTCAGGCCAGAGCTCTGGTCTACCAGACTCCAGTAGAGCCACATGCTTTCCAATGCTCCACTGGTTTCTCAGGACTGGCAGGTGCTCCCTGGCTATAGATTGACTAAATGACTGATTAACCAGAAAGGGCTCTGGCTGTCACTGGCATGTGATGGAACTGCATGATTCTGTCATCCCCAAGGGCTTTGTCATCCCCCCCAACCCCTTCAGCCCCTCTCATCCTCTCTCCAGACTCTTCTGTGGCTCATCGTTTCCTACTCCACCCCAACCCTGGCCATTTTCCACAGTCACACATGCGCCAGGGACCCACCAGAAAAGCAAACATCTGACAGCAATCAGTAAGTAGCTGGGCTAGCAGCTGAAGCCTGCGAGGGTATGAGGCTGGGGTCCTGCAGAGGTAAACAGGACTTTTAGCACCCAGCTAGGGCTGGGTTGGTGGGCAGGGTAGGGGCTGACAGAGCGGGAGCTGAGGAGTTAGAGGGGGTTAGCAAAGGTCATCTGAGATGCGGGTAAGCTCCTCACACAGGCAGGAATCTGGTATTTGAAGCCTCCACCACCTTGTCTCAACCTACCCATCTACCTCCTTTCCTACCACTCTGCCCAATGATTCTATGTCATTCCAGCCAGATCCTCACATTCCCGCCTTGAAGCCATCTCTGTTTGGAGAACTCTCTCAGCCTTCTGCCTCAGCAGCCTTTGTGACCTTCTACCCCAAAGGCCACCTCCTCCATGAAGCCATCCTTGACCTACTCAGTCAGAAATCATCTCTTGCCTACAACACTGAAGCACCTTACATTTATTAGTATTGATATTATATAACTGACATATAGCACACATCATTCTAAAAATGACCCAACTGACAGAAAAGTTAAGCAATGAGACAATAAAAAGATAAAACTAAAGAGGGCAAGCCAGTCGGAAAAGAATGCCACAAAATCCTAACTAATGACCGAAGAGCTTTCTGGTAACGTAAGCTAAGATAGAGCTATGCTCCACAACCTGAACACTTAGCCCTGCAGCTGTTCCACGTGTTGAACTGCAGGTCAAACGGCCATGGGTGCATCTCACCTGCTAGAGGCTGAGGTGCCTAAGGACCAACGAACGGTGTGGTGCAGCCTCAGAGCAAGGACTGGAACATGCAGACCCCAGTGAATGCGCTTTGAAAGGAAGAGCGTGCCTGAGTTTTTACAGAAGCTGGAGTCCCTCTGATGGAGCCGACTCGAGCAGGCAGCTGAGCAATAAGAGACCTAGGGAATTCAAACCTGTTGGTAGGAGAAGGTTGGTCAGCATTGCCCTGTTGGTCGCCACCCTCGGGCCTGGCAGTGAGACCACAGGGCCGTGTTCCACAGGCCCAGAATAGCTCCAGAAGGGCACATCCTCTGAACTGTCTCCCCTTACCCCTTCCATGGGGCTGTCATGAAAGGTGGGGACACTGAGGCCTGGAGAGGCGAAGGTGCTGGTCCAAGCTGACACAGCAGTAGCATAGCATGCCCATGAGGTCCCTGTCACCTGGGGATGCTGGTAGGGTCATATACGCGGGGCCACCAAAACTGCTAAGTGGTCAGTGTGCTGCTCCTGACATCCCGGTACCATTAATCCTACAGGTTACTCCTGAAAATTGCCAAGGAGAAGCGTTTTATGCATCTTAATCAGTGTTTTATTTTGAATCCTTGCCCCCTAAAGGGCTTCCCACAAAGGCAAGAGTTTAAGAATTGGACTAATAAATACAAAGGAAATAAACACCGAAGGCAGGCAGGTGGGCAGGCAGAGGAGAGCTGTGCTGGGACACACTGCTGAGACCCATAGCAGGCTGAGTCCTTTAAGTCCCCAAGCCCTGGGGCTACCTGTCACCCCCATCAGACCTGCGCTGCCATCATCACAGACCTGCCCTAGGATATGCTGGTCACGCATATCCTAGGGCAGCTATGGCCAGCTCAGCTGCTTCCCATGCTGACCACCCCACTGTGACCAGGGTCACTGCCTGTCCCCTCTGGCCTAGCTTCCTCCACTGTGTAGTGAGAGGCTGGATTCCAGGGTTCCTGAGAAAACCCAAAATGAAACTAGACTTTCTCCAGCCGGAGAGTCAACATCCTCAATTGCGGTTGGGGGACCAAAGGGAGTGTGGGTTCAGGCTCCAACGGCAGCCCCACTGGGACTAGAAGGACCTGTCTGAGGGCACTCACATTGCGACCGTCTCCTCTGGGGCTCAGGGTGCGAAAGGGAAACTGGTGGAGATAGAAGGGGCATGGGATCACCTGTGGGTGGACTTGGAGAATCACTGAGGAAAGTCAAGGGTGATTCTATCTCATTCGGCAGTATCTGGATTCTCCTGGGGTCAAGGGTGTGTCTCCTCCACGCCTCCAGCCCACCAGCTTTATATACACTGTCTCAGAAACCCTCACACCAGCATTCAAGAGAAGTATTTCTTACACATTTTACAGATGAGCATAACTGAGATTTCCAAAAGGGAACTCACTTGCCTTAGGCCTAGGGCACAAAGTTAGGGGGCAGCAGAGCTCTGTTCTTTCTCTTCTGGTTGCCTGGTCCAAGGGCTGCCTAGTATAAAGCAGGGATTCTTTCAGACACACAAGCCAGACTGGGTAGGGCAGGTTATGTCAGAGTAGCGTGAGGGCAAGGCCCCCAGGGCTAAAGGAAGGCACTACTTTTGATAGTTGCAAGTCAGCACCCTGGACCCCCTAAACCTGACAAAAGCCTCTTCCCAACTATCTGAAAATGGTATGTTGAACTCACTGAATTTTTTCAGTGTTTTTCCACCATACCTTTCTCCTGTGCCTGTTGCACCACCTATGTGAGATTCTCACCTAATTTAGGGTCAGCTGCAGCACAGGTTAGAAGGTTTAGTTATTTTAGGTTTCCAGTATCAATATTTCATGGTGTTCCCACTTAGCGTTACTCAGGGCTGCAGGGACTCCCAGCACACTGGGGCATGAGATCCCTGGAAGGGAGGTGCCACTGCCATCCCTGGGGCCCTGGGGACACCAGGGCCTCTGGATTCACAGCCTGGCAGTGAGGTAGGTATACAAGATATCATCTTGTCCTGACACCCTATGACTGAGTCTGCAGCAGGAGGGAGTGAAGATGGATGAAGTGGGGTGCTAGGCCTGGGAAGCGGGGCTGAGGGCTCCTGAAAGACAGCCTAGGGCTCTCCCTAGTTCTGCCACCAAGAAATGACCAGAAGAGCAGGAGACGGGGAGGTGACAGAAACAGAAAGACACAGAGTGGGCAAGCAGGAAAGAAAAGGAGTGGAAGCGAGAGGAAGAGAAAGCAGAGGAAAAACACAGGTGTCTAGGGCTGAGGGCAGGGGAGGGTGGCAGGAGTCCGGGAAAGACAGAGCGAGTGCTCACCCCGCAGATTCAGCTACCATTTTCTGAGCTCCTCCTGCTTGTGTTGCCTATCAAAAGCCGTGGCCAGTTACCACACCCTGTCCTCACGGACACCCCACAAAGCAGGTGTGATTATTCAGAAGAGGGAAGGGACCCATGCTGAGTCACTAAAGAACAGAGGCAGAGCCCTAATGACTTGCCCTGTCCCCAAATCCCTGCCTGCCTGAGGTCTCTTCTCTGCCTTCAGCTCCAGAGCACGAAGTGACTGGATCCATTTCATAAAATTATCAAGTGGATTAGTGGAAAGTGTACCTGCTCGCAGGCAGCCATGGCTGTGCGGTGGAGGTTGGGTGGGGTGAGGCCTGTCTCAAAAGACCTCAGTGACCCTTTCCCCCACTGCGAGGTGCCTGAACATCGCCCATCTGGCCTTCAGAATCCAGCCCATGGGTCTCTCCCCCCATGCAGCTCTTCTCAAACCCCTAGGAAGACGTCCCCTCTGTCAGCACTGCTGGTGTGTTTACCTCTCTCCCTTCCTCCCTTGTTTGAAGATTCAGCAGTCCCACCACATTCTGTTCGCCCTAGAGCAGGGCTGGAGCTGACACAGCTCAGCAACCCTAGGCCAGCTTCCTGGGGCAGAGACAGCCCATCCTACAACTCCTGGGACAGCTCCCAGGGCAGTTCTGACCCCAGCTGAGGCTCTTCACAGAGGCTTCATGGAAGAGGTGTCACATGTGCTCATGCTGAACTCAAATACACCTCCACAGGCCAAGGAAGAGGGCACTTCGACAGCGGGAACAGTGAGGGCAAAGGTGTGTGGGGTGGTCGTACTGGCGTGGTCCATGTGAGAGTATCCAGACACTCCTACTTGATCTCTCCCACCCCAACCCTGACGGGGTCAGAACACTCCATAAGGGTTTTCTAGGGCTAACTAATCCCTGCTGAAGTGTGAATGGCTAATCCCAGTCTAAAGTGTGAGCTGCTAATGGGGGAGCTCATTCCGGTGGAGGGAGTGTGGTGCACAGGTCTGCTTGCCTTTGCCACCCTCTCTTGTCTTCCTCCTCCAGCTGCCCTCTACAGGGAGAGAACCATTAACCCGGGAGAAAACTGAGGTCATGTCCTTTGTCATGTGTCATTCTTTATTTTCCTCTCGCTCTTGGTTCTGGCAAAGAGTTGCTCGACCCCACTCCCATGCGTGAGTGAGGCCAGTGTGGGCGTGTGTGCCTACTGCCACTCCTCCCAGCACTCCCCACCCTCCCTGGCCCAGAGCCACCAGTCCCATCTCTTAGGTGCACTTGGAAACTCAATCCTCTCCCCAAAGGTGCTCACTTGGCCTCTTAGCTGGAGCCGGGCTGGAGGGCGCTGACTGGGCAGGAGGGGCTGCCTGCCTTTTAGCTAGGGCAGCCACCAGTCTCCGCCCCTTCCCCACCAGCTTCTGTAGCTGCTCCTCTGTGGCCCTGGGCACGACCCTCATCCCCTGCGCTTGAAGGAGGAATGCCCCTGCCTGCCTCGCCACCCATCCCACCAAAGCACAGCCCATCTCTGGAGGTGTAGCCTTCTGGCCAACCCATGGCTCTAGGATGTTTGCAGGATAAATTACGAATTTTAATTGTCAAAGTATCTTAGTGTTTAAAGGTTTCTTTATATAGGCTCTGCCCTCCAGGAGCGGCCAGCTTAGTGAGGAGAAGCAGGGGTGGGGGTAAGGCCTAGAGGACGCTTCAGGCGAGCAAAAGGCACTGGGCTTACAGGTCCCAGGTCTTTGGCTCCAGCCAGTGTACCCCCAACCCTGCTGTGTAATCTTGAACGAGTCCTGAATCACTCTGTGTTCTGCCAGTCCCAGGGTGGTTCTGAGGTGAGAGGCCAGCCAGGAAGCTAGGAACTGGCCTGCGGAAGGTAGGAGGGGCCACTGGCTCTGGGAAGCTTCCACCTGAGCAAATGATACCCCTAGTTGGATTGGAGCTGTCTCAGAATTGAGGAGGGGTAGGCAAGCACCTATGTGGTAACCTGAGAGAGGTCAAGAAAAGCCCAGGTCCTGCACCCCCATATTTCCCTTCCCATCTCTCTCCAGGTCTGAGATACCAGTCCAGGCTCTAAGGGGAAAGAAGGCGTGTCTGAAGGCCTCTGGCCCCGTCCCCTGCCTAGGTCGGTGGCCCCTGGGGAGGCAGAAACACCTGCCCCATCTCCATGCATCCCCTCACACCTTTCTGGGGCCTTCTGGGGCCCTCTCCCAGCTGTCCCGTCTCTCAGGGCTCCTTCACCTGGAAACAGCTCAGGCTTTGGCGTCCTGGAACTGCCAATGCTATCTGGGAGAGCCACAGGCTTGCACTTGGGAGAGAGGGGGAGGTGATAGCCTCAGAGACCCAGCATAGGGAAGGGGGAGCTGAAGGGTGGAACTAGCGTGAGATTTGGAAAGCCCTGGTGTGCCAGGCACCACTCTCAGCGCTTTACATATAAAGATCCATTTAATCCCACCACAACCCGCTAAGGTAGATCCCACTGTCATCCCCACTTTGCAGATGGGAAAAAAGACAAACACAAAGCAGTTCTGTAGCTTGCTTAAGGTCACACAGGCAGCATAACATGGACTCACACATGCACTTGTTTAATCCTATCAGGCTGGTATATCATCTCCATTTTAAGATTAGAGAACTGAGGCACAGAGGTAACAGCAACTTGCTCCAAAATCCCACAGTGATAAATGGCAGAGCTGGGATTAGGCCTGAGGCACACAGACCCAACGTAGTCCTGACCACTCTTGTATACCGCCTCTTCCTGATTCAGGTTCAAAGGACTGCTGAGCTGCATGACCATGGGGAAGTGACTTTATATCCTGGGCCCTAAGCTCCTCATTCAGAAGGGTAAGTGGCAGATTTCACATTGCCCTCACAGGCTGAGGGCAGAGAGTTCGAGGAGAGGGGAGGGGAGAGACATTTATATCGAACACATACACTCAGTGCTTCGTAGAATGACTCCACCAACCCTTATCCCTACTTTCCTGGTAAGAAAACTGAGGCTCCATGCCTTTAGCTAACCTGCCCAAGGTCACTGGGCTTGTCTGATTCAGAGGCATGAAAACTCCAGAGGCCAAGACACAGGTGAAGAATGAGGCCCACAAGCACTGGGGACCTGTCCAACGTCCCATAGCAGCTCAGGGCTGGGGCTTAGGAAGAACCCCCGCCTCCTGACTGCAAGCACCTTCTCTCTCCAATGTCATGCCAGAGTAAGATGGTAGGGCTTGCTCAGAAACAGGTGTAGGTTTGGGTTATTTCTGCCTCAAAAAGGGAAAAAGATTTAAAAACAACTCCCTAATACATGAGAAAACAAGAGCCAGTGAGTTATTTATAAACTCTTGCCCTTCTCCTGGCACTGAGTGTGCAAAGCGCTCTCTGGTCAACTGAATCTTGGCCAAGCCCCTGCCTAAGCCCATTTTTCCAACCTGGTATACTGAGCTCAGCATAAAGAGGCAATTAACCCCACTGGGCAGACACATATGGGTGCCGTGCTCTGCTCAGGTACAACTGATGCCGTCACCCAGCTCCCTGTTCCTGAGACCCAGGCTGGGGGCAGGGCACTGGCACATCTGCAATTCTCTAAGGGGTGTCCCAGGACAGGATATAAAGTGTCCAGTGCAGGCCAAAAGTGCAGAGCCAAGACCCATGGGCAGGACCACAAGGTAGGCCCATTCTGCTCTGTGTAAGGAACCAAATGGAAGATCAGATAGCTCAAAACAGAAGATCTGCCTTCGTAAATAATGAGTGAGCAGCCTGTCATGAGAGGTATGCAAGCAGGGACCACGGATCAGGGATACTGCAGGAAGACTCCTCTGCTGGGATTCATGCCTCAGCAGCCCCTCTTAGCCCTGAGATACTCCCATCCTGCATCTGAGTGAAGGGATTTGAGATAGCCAGACGTGTACCTGCACAAGTGTACCTGCAGTCTTGTGCTGGGCCAGACAAGGGAAGGCTGCTGGCCGGGCCCTGCCCTTCCCTGGAGCTGCCAGCAGGTTCTCTGCAGACGGAAGCAGAGGAAGTGGCAGAGAGAGATTAATTCCCTGAAATGGGAAAAAATAGAAAAACACACACACCACACACCCTAATAACATGTAATAAGAGGTTGGAGATGAGGAACAATGCCCTGTTAATGTCACCCCGGCGGCAATCAATTTGGGTGTCACATGAAATGAGCATAATTATTCCATGAGCCCCGTCGCTCCTCTCTAACCAGCTCCAGGGGCCCCTGTCTGGGCAGGGAAAGACACCAGGCTGGCAGAGGGGGCCACTTCAAATTACCTTGTCAGGACTGGCCTTCTCGACCCCTGTAGGTAGGCGGCTTGAGGGCCTCATAGGGGGCCTTGAAAATGCCTGGGAGCGAGCTTGCTCAGCCACCCCTCAGTCACTCAGCGGTAAGAGTAATCAGGGAGGAATCCCACAGAGTGGGAATGAAGGAAGAAGAAAATATAGTTCGTTCCATCCTGTTGATTCCCCAAAGTCACGAAACTCTTACTGAGCACTCACCAGTGTGCCAGGATACAGAGACCAGGTTTTTAGGGCCCTATGCATTATTGAAATAATGAAGCACAGGCTCCCTCTGCCTCTCAAGCTCGGATCACTCCTGCCTATCCTGGGGTGAACACAGTACCACTGGGGTTCCTTTCACTCTAAACGCCCCTCCTCCATTCCCACTTCATCGAGGCATCCTCCCTGACCTTGCCCATCCTTCGAAGCAGGGGTTGTACAGACAGCATCCCAACTGGGGAAACTGAGGTGCAAAGGGGACAAATCGCTTAGTGAGTATGTGTTACACCCTGGCTGCTGCCCATCTCAACCACATACACAAGAAACCCTGAATTCCGGAAGTGCAAATCAAGACCATAAAGTTTACCATTTTACACTCATTCAATCAGTAACGATCAAGACATCTGAGCATAGCAGTACTGATGACGGTGTGGAGCAAGGAGGACATCACTTCCTGCTGGGGACAAAGAACGGTCCAATCAATTTGGAAAACATTTCTAGTAAAGGTGAATGCAAATGTGCCCCCCAGCCCAGCAATTCCACTCCCAGCCCCATGCCTCAGGAGGCAGGACAAGCAGGTTCACTGCAGCATTGTTTGTGAGAGCAAAAAGGAAAACAACCGACATGCCCATCAACAGAAGAACAGAAAAAACACTGTGTCGTGTCCAAACGACAGACCACTGTGCCTCACTGAACATGAATGAACATCTATTATCTGCAATAATAGAGATGAAGCTTATAAGTGCGCATACAGTTTCATGTTCTTTTTACAAAGTTGAAAAATAACTAAAGCTGAACAATTGCTATGTATCAAAATATGATTTTAAAAAGGCAAGGGAACGCTAAATGGATAATTTAGGGTAGTGGTTACCTCAGAGAAAGAGGCCAATGGATAAGGTGAGGAGGAGCACAAGGGAAGACGTTCTTCGTTATTAAAGTGGTAAAGTTCAGGCTGGGGAGTAGTGTCACAGTGTTCATTGTATTATTATTATTAATACTAAATACATTGGTTAGTTAATTAGCAGGTCACACCTGGAACAGTGAACAAGAGCCCCAGGGAGGGCAGAAGCCAGGGGGAAGGCATTCTAGCCCGAGCCCCACGCTCATAAGCAGGGACTTTAAGTAAATCATTCTCCCTCAGTGGCTTCATTTTCTAGCTATCCAATCAAATCTCTGTGCCACCTACAAGGGTAAGACTGAGAGCACCTCACTGATAGAAACTGTGAGTAGTGAGCATTTCTAGAGAGCTTACTGTGTACCAGGTACTGCTCTATATGTCTTGCATATATTAACATATTTAATCCCCATGATGACCGTAGAGTTAAACACTGCTGTTACCCTCACTTTATCAATAAGGACACTGAAGCCTAGAGAGATGAAGTAACTTGACCAAAGTCACAGAGCTAGGCAGTATGGAGCTAAAATTTAAATCTGGCTCCAGGGTCCACCCTCAACACTTCACTATAAAGTGACCTGGAAGGAACTGAACACACATGAGGAGAAGATTGTTGTCAGTACAGCTCTACCAGGCCCATAGCACTCAAGGATGTTCATTCAGTCATTTATTCAACACAGAAACAAAGGTCAGCATCAAAGATGCCTTGAATGCATTTGGAAATGAACCTGCACTCCCATACTTTCTCCAAAGAACTGTCCCTCATTCTGGAATCCTCTGCTTTCTGTGTCTTTGCCACATCTGCTACTACCTCAGGACCCACACAGTCTCTCTCTTCTTGGAGGACCCCTGGCCGTCTCAGCCCCCCAGAACAAATCCCATTCTCTCTGAGTGTCTGTGTGAGAGCACCCTGCCTTGGTTCTCCTCAACCCCTGCCTGAGGCATCCTTGATGTTACCTAGCTCTGTCCATCTTTACAGGCTGAGGACACTGTGTCCCTTCCAGGGAGTCCTTGCCGCCAGCCAACAGCTGCTCCCTGGAGCCTCCCAGGGTCTTCCCCATTCCAGGGCCAGTAAGGGGAGGTCAGGGGATGAGCATACAGTTGCTCGCAGTCTTCAAGGCAATCCATGGGAGCCATAGAGGGGCCTAGCCCAGAGCCCCGGAGGCAGCTCAGCCAGGATATGTAGAATAAATGCATGAATGAATGGGCTGGTATGATATTAGGGGCAAACCACGTAATTCTACACCGTGGGTGCCTGGAAGATTGGTGACTTGGGCAGTCAGGGAGGTTTCCTAGAGGAGGGGCCAGGAGAAGGAAAGGAGGAGAAGGCCTCTGGGTAGGGATGCTTGATCAAGCCCCCTGACGGGTGGATATGCAGAAGGACTTACTGGTGGGAATAGAGAGCCACTGGGAGGGAGCGACTCTGGGACTAGAAGGCTACCATCCTTCCATAGATGTGCCACACATAAGACAGACAAACCAAAAGACTGGCCAAGGAACCAAGGCTCTGACCCTGAAACCACCATATCTCCTGCCTCTCTCACAGACCCTTCCCTAGCCCCACATGACCCACTTCCTCACCCTCCATGGACACAGTTTCGTGCCTCCATTGGACCCCTATGCAAATCACTGCACAGCCTCACTTCTCAACAGGATTGCAGCCCCAGCTCCAGCTGTCATCTTCCAGCCATTTGCTTAGAACCTACCCTGGAGAGCAGCACCATCACTGGCACCAGAGATCCTGCCTGGCTTTATGATGAACACCACCCTCTTGAGAGGGTATATGTATGTGTATGTCCCTCTGGAATTCAGGGTCTCAGACAACCATATCTAATGCAAGGAAAAATGGGTATTCAGAGGCAGGGGATGGAGGAACTGAGTACTGGGATCAAAGAACGCTATTACAAGGGGCAGAGTGGTCTCTCCACCTCCCTCCAGTTTACACAAAGGCCCTCAGGCCACAAGTCATGCATGATACCTGAGCTTAGAGCATATGCCCACCCCCTAAAACTTGGCCCATCAGATTCAGGACCCACTCTGACTCCAGGCCCTGGGAAGCACTGCAGCCTTGACCAAGCCCTGTCGTGGGCTTAAATAGGTAGAAGGGAGCAGAGGGGGCTGAGACAACAAGAACACAACAGAGGACCTGCCCTGGCCTTTGCTAAGCCCCCCTCCAGGAAGGGAAGCTGAGCTCTGCCTGGAGCCCCCATCTGGGTTCCAAGGATTTGGCATCTCACTTCTGCTGCCTTATTTCCTCTCTCCTGCCTCAGGCCATGGGGAGAGGGCAGGAAGGCCAAGCAAGCTGTCCCAGCAGAGCGGATGATAGCTAGCATCTTCCCAGGGGTGTTAGGACTCTGAGAGCCGCCTGGTCCACACAAGGACAAAGGGTCTGGGACAGGTAACCCTTTCCTTCCTCACCAGCACTCCTCACTGGGGAGGGATGAGGGGAAGCCCCAGGCTCCTCGCTCCCTGGGCATGAGGGGAACCAGTGCTGGAGCTGTTAGCATAATGGCCAAAAGGGCTGAGCCCTGAGCCCTGAGCCCTGACCCCAGAGCCCAGGGCCAGGCTGGGCTGCATGCCCTCTGGCAATCCAAGCCAAGCAGAGAACTGAGGAAGGGCTGGACTGGCAGGGAAGGGGCCCAGATGGTACTGCCCCCACTTCAGGGCCTCCTGCCCTTCCACCCAGCTAGGGCAGAGATGTTCCCATCCTCCCCACCCCCACCCCAGGAGCTCTGAGAACAAAGAGGAGATGCTGCTGGCAGAACCAGGGCTGAATGGAGCTGGGCTTGGGGACCCAGCAAAGAACTGGGAGGGGCTGCCCACTGGGCCTGGCCCCACCCCTCCTCAAAGTGGGAGCCACCTGGACAGGCACAGCTCCTGAGGGTCACTTAGCCATGGTGGGGTGGGGGGGTGGCGACGACAGCAAGAGAGGCAGAGGATCCTTTCTTACCTCTTTTCAGCTGGTTTCCACCTCCCACCCACTCTGCCTCAGGATAAAAAGTGGGGCAGGATTGGTGAGAAGCCAGGGCTGAAGGCAGACAAAGGGGAGGCCCCTAAAGGGTTCCTGGGTCCTCCACAGACCCAACTCCCGCTCCTTCACTCTCCCCACCCCTCACTTTCCCTTTCCTCCTCACCACTGGGGTGGCTCCTTGTGAGGGGACGGAGCCCACCCCTAGGCTGAAGCCTGTGGAGAAAACTGGCTCCTGACCTGCATCCACCGGCCTCAGAGTGCCTGGTGCTGGCTCGGGTGCCTGCGGTTATCTGGGGTGTATGGAAAAAGGCAGCCACCCAGCCCGCTGACCGGGAGCCATACCCTCTGGGGTGAACAGCGCTCAGAATGGGAGGGGGGAGGAGGATGAGCAGGGCTGAGACGCCAGTGGGGGCCCCTCCACAGCTCCGGGGTCCCAGCTAGCCAACCTGAAATTTGTTGGGGGGAGGAAATGGGAAAGGAAGTATCTTCATTTCCGAGGCTTGAAGAGGGTCAGATTTCTGACCCCCAAGGGGGGTTCTGGGTGGCACTGGGGTGCCCCGCGGCCCCAGGGGGCCCACAGTGCCCTCCCACCCAGGGACGCTCGCTGAGGGGCTGCCCGCTTGGGGTTGGGCCGTGGCCGCCGGGCTTACCTGCATCTCGGGCCCGCCGTCCGTCCGCTTGACACGGTCATCAATTGCATATCTCCCAGGCTGGGCCACAGCCCCTGCCCAGCCCCCCTCCCCGTCTCCTCCTCCTCGGCCGACACCTCCGCCGGTCGGTCCGTGAGCCTTCGCTGAGCTGGCCGTCCGTCTGTCCGCCCCACGCGGGCAGGAATCCAGCCAGAGCCGGGGCCGGGGCCGGGGCCCGAGCTCCGGCGTGAAGAGGCAGGAGGCCGCGGACCCGGCGGGCGGAGGTGCGGGAGCGCTCAGGAGGTGCTACACCGGCTCCAAGAACCTGGTTCTGCGCCCGGATCCGGCCTCGCGCCGCCGCTGCCTCTGCCGGTGAGGCCGAGATCGAGGCCGGGAGCACTCCGCTGCGGGGCTGCGGCCGGGGCTAGGGCCGGGGCTGATGCCCGCGGGCAGCGGGCGCGCATGCTGGTCGGAGCCCCGCGTCGGGAGAGGGGCCGGGGCGACGCGGGTGGGGACTCCGCACGCTCCGGGGCCGGGAGCCGCCGCCACCAGCTGCGCTGTAGCCGGCCGCCCGCTCCGGCTCCCGCGCCAGCTCCCGCCCGCGGTCCGCGCTGTGCTGCGGCGCGGGGAGGGAACGAGAGGAGCGAGGAGCGAGCTTGAGAGGGAGGGGTACCGAGGGAGGGAGGCAGAGAGTGAGCGGCAGGAGCCGGGCGGGGGAGGAGAAGGCGCGGCAGCACAACCAAGGAAAGGGGAGGCGAGGTGGGGGGGTTCGTCTCCTTTCCGCGAAGGGGGCGGAGAGCGAGCAGTGCCCCAACCCCTGCTCTGCACCCATGGAACGGCGAAACTGGCGAGGGGCGCGCCCGCCTCGCGCGGGAGCCGGCGCCCAGGCATCAAGCTCTGTACATTGCCGCGCCTCCCCGAGTTCGGGCTCCGGGCGAATCTCGGGCCAACGCGACCCTCTTGTATGCGCGCACCTTCTTGGGTGGCCATATGCGTGTGCATGTGAACCCGAGTGTGTTCACACATGTTAACTAGGGTCATTGCACATTGCTGTGTGAACGGACACACGAACATGAAAGGCCATAGCTCTCCACCCAGTCAGGGTTGTTTGGAGGACGGCGTGGGAGGGGTTAGGCCCAGAGCCTCTCTCCCGCACCTTGTCTCCTCTTCTCGGAAATGTTTGCGAGTAGCTGGAGGTTCCCACAGGCTGGCGGCCTAGGGGCTGGCAGGTGGACAGGGAAGCTCCGGGGAACGGCGAGGACGGCGCGCCAGCTCAATGGCTTTACCCTAAACCGGGTCTTGCCACCTCCTTTTGCAGTCAGTGTCCCCGCCCAGCCTGGCTTCCTGTCCAGCAGAGGGCAGCAGGCCGCTCTGGCCAGCCCTGGCCACGAATACTGCATCCAGTGACCAGCAGAGGGCAGCGTAGAGCCTCCGTTTGAGCTTGGTGGGTCCCTCTCCTTGCACGGCCAATGTCCAGGGGGTCCGGAGCTGGGGCCACATACTCTGATGGGACCAAGGAGTGGGACCTCTCCACAAACACCCAAATCATCCTTGACCAGCAGATAGAATCAGCTGGCTTGGGGGTGTCTTGGCAAAGCATGCAGAGTGGGCTAGGACCGTTGGGAACTCACCTCCTTCCACTGTACACTACCTTCCGTCTCCTTGAAGCCAGAAACCCTTTATCACTAAGCTAGTTTAAGATAACCACTAATGCTGACACAACCTCCCCCCTACCCACCCCCCGCACACACGCACCCCTCTCCACAGCTGGGAGTACATTCCTTCAGCACACTAGTGCTCCTGACACCTTGGGCCCACAAGTGTATGGGGTTCTGGCAGGCAGAGAAGCTGAGGCTAGGGGGAGAAGACTGACCCAAGGCCTCTTAGTCTCAAGACAGATTCCGGCATCCTGCTCCCAGTGCAGCACCACCCTCCCCTCCCCTCCCCACCCCGACCCCCAGCATGCCTGACATTCATTGCAGATACCTGGCTGGCAAGGTGAGGCCACCAATCTCCCCCGACCCGCAGCACCATCTTGCTTCTCCACTGTTTAGCCTCACACATGCAGCCCAAGTGTTGCACAGACCTTTTTTTCCAGCTAAACAGATACTGAGTACCTCTCAGTATCTCTGCCACACCACAGCTAGGGACAGTCCTGCCTGGAGAACCATCTCCTGTCTTCTATGTCTGCATCCATCTTCATCCTAGGCCTGGCTGGAGCCCCGCTCCTAGCAGAAGTCGATGCTGTGCTGCTGTGCCCTCTACATTCACCCTCCAACAACCCTGGGAGGAGACGCTGTTCCCCCTGTGACAGAGAGAAGGAATCCCAAGCTCAGAGAGATGACTTGACTTGCCTGTGGTCACACAGCTGGTAAATACGCCTGGAAAGGGAATTGGGATCGCCTTCCAGGGCCGAGAAAACCAGCAGGGGGCAGGCTTGGCAGAAGGACTTACAGGTGGGAGGGGAAGAGAAGCAGTACAGGAGTCCTCCTCCCTTCAAAAGCCCAGCGACTGCGGCTGCCTGGACCCACTCCCAGGCTCCTGGCTCCTCCGCCCGGGCTATTTGTGAGTTACCCGCGAGCTCCCGTCTCCCGCGCCGCCTCCTCCCACCAGCCCGGCAGGAATAGACTCTAGCTCCTGCGTGAAGGCGCCGCCGGGCGCGAGAGCGCAGACCCGCTGGGGCGGGGGCGGGGGCTATTCCTGGAGTGGCGACTGACGCAGGCACTGCGCGGCCGGGGCCCATCTCCGCCCCCGACTCACCTGCTCCCTGCCTCAGTAATCTCAGCAGAGAAATGGGAGAGAATCCGGTGTCTCCCACCCCGCCCCCAGATGCTGGCTGAGGTAGCTGGCGACCCGGGGTAGGGTCCTCTGGGGCCCGCAATGATCCCTTCAGGTTTGATGGCAGAGCTGTCTCTGGGAGCAACTGCTCTGCAGCCTGGGTTCTACATTGTCAGCAGTATCCAAGCCGTTTCCCAGTCCCTGTTTCTCCGAAAGAAATGATCTGTCCCAGCATACCGCGTCTTATTTCACCAATAGAAATAATGGAGGGGAAGGCTCTGGGGGAAGAACTTGGAGAAAAGGCCTTTTGGAGGGTCCAGCCTGGGCTTGGTGAGTGTATGTGCTCCTGGCCTTATCACCACAGACACCATAAAAGGGGAACCTATTACTGGGCCCTCACCCAGTCAGAGCCTCTGCACGAGCTGCAGGAACAGGTTCCCAGAGCAATGGGGACACATGGGAGTGGCTCAGTCTAGGGCTTCACCGACACAACCAGGGAAGGATACTCAGGAGCTACAGCTGAAGAAGATTCATCTACACCTCCCAGCCTTTGTCCTTATTGGCCTACTTGTTCAACATGTCCTCTCCCTACATCCATGTGTGCATCAAGACCAAACTAAGACCATTCTCATCTACGCTCCCTCACTTTGGGGGACTGAGGATGCAGGAGGTGGGCCTTGGGTCCCCTGAGAGCACAGGAAGGAATGGGTGGCACACACAGGCTTGCCTGTATGCCTGTTCTGTGCTGGCCCTGCCCACTATCATCCTAGCAGCTCGTGGAGTTTTACAATAATGATTATTTCTGAAGGCACTTGAAATTAATGACAGCTCTAAAGTGGCTGGGGCAGTGGAGTCACTGGTGAGACCTCTAATTAGCAAGAAAAATGAAAACCAGGAGCCCAGGGGACAGGTGGGGGCTGGGCGAGCAGCACTGGCATGGAGCAATGCTGGGGGAGTGGGTTGAACCCAGCATCCAGCTGGGGAGTTCCCATGTCCCCACTTTATGCCATAAATTTGACTCTGAGCTCTCTCATTAACTTGCTGTGTGACCTTGAGAGGGTCATTGCCCCTCCCTGGACAAAAGTGTCCCCAGGTATGCAATGAGGTGTTGGCTTGGGGTCTCTATGCGCATGTCTCTGTGGACCTGCCTAGATACTGGGGAGAGTGGGATCAGGCCTCATGTTGGGGCTCCTTGAATGACCTGAGTCCCTAGAAGACTGAAGCCCCAGAAGCTGGGGACCCTGTAGCTTCCAGAAGTCACAGCAGAAGCCCTGTGCTCTTATAGCGCTCCATGCAAACATTTGTGGAGTCTACTTGTATAATGAAGTCCCAGAGACTCAAGCTAGTCAAGTGGATCAGGAAATGGCAGAAAATCCATAAGTCAGAGACCCGTGCTGGTGCAGCTATGGAGTGGGGCAAGGAATGGGGGGCCCCTGAGGGGGATGGCTGGAAAGTCCCCTCTAGGAGGTGGGTCTGGAGCTGTGGCCAGGGCTAGGACCTTCCTGCCCTCTCTTAACCCCCTCTCCAAGAGACAGAAGAGACTCAGGAATACCAGGGTCCTAACCTAGGCATGTTACAGAGGGTCGGGCCAAGGTACCTAAAAGGGAAGGGGTTACTCAAGGTCGCTCATCCAGGTACACCCCAGTTCCTTGTCCTCTACAACCTGCATTGGGCAGCCAGCAAAGGGAAGGACACTGGGGCTCAGCTGAACAGGTCATCTTTGCATAGTGGCTGGTCCAACCAGAAGTTGCCATGTGCTGGTCAACATGGAGGGACATCCATATGGGTACAGGCTGAAGCCAAGGCTCCAAGGGTGGAGTGTGGAAAGCCCACCCCTACTTCCTTGGGGCAGCCTCTTTCCTGGCAGGCCCCACTACTGTCATGTCTTGACATCAACAGCTTTCTCACACCCTAGACCTGCTATCTTGCATCCTTCCCTCTCCTCTCCTTCAAGTTCAGGGGCCTATGTGGTCCCCTTCTTTCAGAGCCTGCTCTAAGCACCTCGGTCTTCTGTTCTGAGCTGGACTTCGTGTTCTCACACACCTCTCCGAGCCTCAGTTTCCTCCTCTGTAAGATGCGAATATCGGTAGAAACCATTTCCCGGGGTTGGTGTGAGGATTTCATGACAGTATATACCCAGTACTTGATGCTGGGCCTGACACACAATAGGTGCTTGATAAATGCAGGTATTTTCCTGGTTATTATACTTACTATTATGGTTGCTGCCTGCCCCTGAACCTGCAGGCCCTCTTCTGTAAAGGCCCTTGCAGCATTTCCACTGGGATAGGCCTCGACGAAGTTCTTCGTCCTTTGAGAATGAGGAACACTCTGAAGGCAGGGACTGATCTTGTGTTGTCTCCAATTTCCGTAGACAGCCCAGGCCCCTGATTCCAGAGGGTCTGGTGTGTACAAAGTAAAGTTGACTGAACTCCATTAATCAGGACAGATCGATGGGTTCCCCAGGGGAAGAGGTCAGGGTATGGGGGCCAGGGTACTCTTGAATCCTCAACTCCCATTTCCCCTCATCTCAGGGCCTAGGTCATCCATGTCTCCACTGGAAACATCCCAGCATCAGTGACATTCACTTATCGAGAAGCAATGTAGGCAGCAGCCTCTACTACTTGGAATTGCACTAAGAATTGGGAGAGGTCAAAAGGCTCTGGGAGGCCCCAAGACAGAAGCCCTGTAGAGACACAAGGTCCCAGGGCTGACCCCTGCGCAGCCTGGCCAAACAGCCCTGCTGAGCTGAGCGCCGGGTTGCGGCATCCACAGTAGCAGAGAGGCAGGAAATTTGTCTGGGGCCGGTCAGTGAAGGGGCTTGTTAGCCCTGCCTGCACCAAAGTCCCTCTGGGAAACACCTGATGTTTCTAACTTTGCAGTTAGCTCTCCTTAGAACACAGGGAAGTGTGCACTCCATTAAATACACACACGCGTGCACACACGCGCGCGCACACGCACACACACACACACACACACACTACCCAAATGATTAAATTGAGAACAAAAACAAGAAAGCAAACACAAAAGGCAATTTTGTGCAGGGACCACTTCCTGCTTCTTTGGGAATCTGGGCTCCAGGCTTGGCAGAACAACTTCTCCTATGAGCCTGGGCATGACTGTCCCCACAGATCATGTCAGAGGGAACTTGAGCTAATGTGTTTAAACAGGCAGTGCAATTAGCAAATCCATTTATTAAGCACTTGTCCTGGGTTCTGTTGTGCAGGAAATCTGTTAAGTTGGAACATATTATTAACCTAAATCAAAGGCAGCGTGGCAGCTCAGAAGGTGCCCAGCCTCAGGGTCAAGCAGTCTTGAGTTCCAGTCCTGGCTCTATCTCTGACCTGTGTGAACCTAGGCAAGTCACTTCACCACTCTGAGCCTCAGTTGCCCTGTGATAGGCAGCCCCTAAAATGACCCCCAGTCGTCCCTGGCTTTTGGTACTCTCCCCCACATCCATGTGCAATCCCCTACTCTTGAGTGTGGCCTGGACTAATTGACTCATTTATAGTAGAAATGATATGTCATTTCTGAGGTCAGGTTACAAAACGACTGTGGCTTTCGTCCTGGGTACCCTCTCTCTGTTACTTGCTTATTCACTATGACAGAGGCCAGCTGCCATGTTAATAGCTGCCCTGTCGAGAAGCCCACATGGAAAGGAACCGATGTCTGTTGCCTGCAAGTAGCCACACGAGCAAGCTTGGATGCAGACCCTCTCCAAGTTCAGCATTGAGATAACTACGCTCTGGCTGACACCTTGATTGCAGCCTTGTAAGAGACCTTGAGCCAAAGGCACCCAGCTAAGCCTCACCTGAATTCCTGACCTAAAGAAACCTGCAAGATATTTGTTCTTTTAACTCCCTGTGTTTTGGGGGTGATTTGTTATGAAGCAATTGATAACTAATACCTGCTCCATCTGTAAAATGGGCATAAAAGCTCCTTTCTCCCAGTAGGGCTGGGCATTGAGACAAGGTAAGCAAAGTGCCTGCTGCTGGCCAGAGTAAGAAAAGACACAGCAACTAGGTGCTTATCCAGTAAAGTTGCAAAGATACACACATTATGACTCAACAACTCCCTCCTGGGTATATACCCTGGAGAGGTACATCCATGGAAGACAAGTACAGGAACTCTCACAAGGGTAGTGTTTGTAATAGCGAGGAACTGGAAATATCCTAAAAGCCCATTGTTGGGAGAAGGCATGAACAGAATGCGGCATGATCACACAGTGGAACACTATGCGGCACTGAAAACATATACACTGGAGCTGCCTGCATCCGTGTGGGTGACCCCACAAACACAATGTTGATGAAAAAAACCAAGACATATACAAAACATGTACCATTTATATAAAGTTTAAAAACAAACCCTAGGATGTGTATGGATACCAACATATATAGGAAAAGTATAAACACATGCATGAGAATGATCAACACCAGTGTTACCCTCTGAGGAGAGAAGAAGGGGAGGTATTAGAATGGGGACTATCCCAAACCCTTCCCTCCGGAGTATTCACCATGAGCAGGTACAGTGGTTCTCATTCATATAATCCTTTCAGCAACCCCATGGGGTCCATTCCGTTATCATATCTTCTTACAGAGGAAGAAATGGAGGCACAGGGTCTCCCAAGAGATATTCCTGGGCTTTCAAGTGCAGTGGGAGGCCGGGGCTTGGTTCCTCAATTTGCTGCTAACTCAGGGAAGCCATATTATCTCCCTGGCCTTGGTCTATTCTTCTGTAGAATAGGTGAGGGTGAGTCCCCTCCCCCTTTGTTGGTGTAGATCAAGATGCTGGGAAAGTCTGTATAAATCAACCTGGAATATTTGCAGAGGCCCCCATGAGCCAAGCCTGGAGCCGACTACATAACAGGGGAGACTAAAAACAAAAAGACATGAACAAGAGAAGGTAGGAATGAGAAGGTGATTCAATTCAATACAGTTCAGTTCAATGTGACCTCAATTCAGTTCACAGACAGACAATGGTTAAGGTTAAAGAATATTGCTTGAGCACCCACAACATACTGGACCTTGTATTAGGTACTTTTATAAATTATCTCACGTAAGCCTAAATCACAACCCAGTGAAATAGGGACTGTTATCCCCATAGAACTAATGAGGAAACCGGATCAAGGAGGGTGACCAACTTCCCCAGGTCACACGGCAGAGCTGAGATTGTCAGGATTTTCCCTCCCTCTGTCCTGAGCTGCCCTCTTGTGTGGGGGGCATAGATACAGGGCCCAGGACTTGCTGCCCTCTGGGAACCCCAGCCAGAGCAAGAGGGTCTAGAGGAGTTGGGAGGAAAGGGAGATGTGTGTGGCTGCAACAGTCAGGACAGGTTTCCTGGACCTGGGTAGGGGGTAGGGGCTTCAGTGGGCTCACTAGTGGTAAGGCAGGTAGAGGCATTCTTCCATCTCCACCTACCCATTTATACACTCAACACTCACAACAGCTTTCTCTGTGCCCCAAATAGCCATGGTCTAACACGCACAATGTAATCCAGGCTAAAGTGAGGAAAGCATAGGGATCATGCACACACAGGGCGGACACGGCAATGGCTGAGCTGAAATCCAAAGGATGAATAGGTATCAACCAGCTGTACAGTGGAGGATGGTGCTCTAAGCAGAGAAAACATCAGGTGCAAAGGTCCAGCCCTGGGATGGTACAGAGAGGCAACTGGCCCCAGGGTGGCTCGAGCTCAGCTGAGGGGGTGGGGCTGAGGCTGCCACCACCATCTCTCTCCCAGGCAGAGCGTCTATACACCTGCTGCGTTCTCTTGCCAGCTAGGTCCCCAGGCCAGTGCAGCCCTGTTGGGCAGGCCAGGCTCTCTCCAAAGGGATTAAGAGCAGGGGAGTTTGAACCATAACAACACATATAATTATGTACAAAAAATGAAGGAGAGCTCCTTCGTAAGTGATGGTGGGAGAAAGTAAATACCAGCAGAGGTGCCCAGCTCATCCAGTCTGGCTGGGACTCAGGATGGCTGCCTGGTCACTATACACCTATAAATTATTGAAGCTATAAAGAAGACAGAAGATGTCATGCTGCACCCATAAACAACTTGTTAGCTAAGACTCATGAAGGGGCAGTTGGTGCTTGGCATTGCATGAGCTCACCCATAACCTCTCTGATTGCAGAGGGAGAGGGATGAGGGGTGGGTGTCGGGAAAGGCTGAGATAGGGCTGCCCCATTCCCTGACCCTCCTCCCCATCTACTCTGGAGACAAGGGGTTGTAGGAGAGAGAGGAGGTGCACAGACATGAAGAGCCCAAACCAGACTAGGAGCTCCCATCATGTGGTGTGCAAGTATGTGCCCAATAACCTGCCATGGAGGATGCTGGGGGCTGGAAGCACTCTGAGGTCCCATCTAGCTGATGTGCTGAAGCGGGTGGGTGCTGGAAAGAAATTGACACTGGAGTCAGACACGCCGGGTTAACTTCCCAGAGAAGCCTCTTGCTGGCTGTGGGACCCTGGCTACGTCACCCACCCTCTTGGCCTTGCTTTCCATTCACACTACCTGGGAACAGTCATGCCTACTAGGAGGAGTTGTGGAGGGGGTCCAAGGAGCACATGGATGCGATATTCCTGGTGCACAGCAGGCCCTTGAGCATGGGGCACTCCTCCTCTCATCCACCCCAATCTCGCAGGGCTACTAATTAGGTCAGGCCTAATGAGGGTCCCCTCTGCCAGGCCCTGTGTATGCTCCATTATGGCCTGAGTCCAGGACATTAGTAAGGACGGGGGCAGCTGAGGAAGGGAAGGTGTCCAGCTGCCAGTGCTTGGCCCACCCCAGGTTCTAACACACATAGGGAGTCCCCACCCCCAGGCAACAGAGAAAGAAGGGGGGGTCTGGGCTCTAGAGCCAGAGCTGCCAACACAAAGGGGCCTTGTGGAAAGTGGGGAGAGGTAGGAGTGTTAGCTGGGAATGCTGGTATTTCGGTTCCTTGATGGTGAAGAGCTTGAACCCCACTGTCTCTCAGGCTGGGGGTCTGCAGTCTTTCAGGTACTCCCTTCTGGAGGTAGAGCCAGGCAGCCTGATTTGGGCACTTGGGTGCCCCAGTGTGCTCAGCTCTGCCAAGGGCCTACGGAAGGTGCCCTCATCTCAGCCTGGCCCTGGAAAAGCAGTCTGGTCACTCTCCATAACCCTCCAAGGGCACACAGGCAGTAGGGCTGGGCCCATCACTTGGGCTTTTGGCAGCAGACGGGCTCCTCTCCCCAGTTCTAAAATACCCCTCATTAGTTCTGTCAGTGGTTTCCTTCTCCCAAAGGAAAGAAGGGAATCCTGAAAGTTCTTATCAGCTATGCTTTGCACTGGGGCTCTCCTCCAGGGTTCCTCTCTGTACCCCTTTATCTTATCTTGTGCAGCCTTGGTCTGTCTCCCTGTGGCCTGTTTTGCAGATGCACAGAGAGGCACCAGAGCTGCCCAAGGTCATATAGCAAGTCAGTGCTGAAGCCTGGAGCCTGGGCCTCCTGCCTTTCGCTCAGCCCCAGGAGGAGGTGGGGGAGATTATCATGGCACGATTGGTGCTCAGCATCATGTTGTGACAGCCACTATGGTATGGTGTTCCCAGCAGCTCTCTCGCTGCATGAGGACTCCCAGTCATTGGCACATGCCTGTCTGGCAGCAGGTACCTGCCATGATAGCCAGGTAGCCTGGTCAGAAAGGGATGGAGGGATCTTCAAGGGGCAGCTCCTGGGACTAGGTGCTCACACATCTTTTGCCCGGGATCAGATGGGTCATGTGGGGAGGAGCTGGAAGGTATCTGTCTGGTTTCAAAGTCTGTGCCAAACTGAATGGGGGAGTATGCAAAGGTGCAGCATTGTGGCCCCCGCTGCTACAAAGAACTGGGCAGGTGCTCGCTTTTGGGGGAGGGCTGGTCAGGTCGGGTCACAGCCCCTCATGGCTCTCAGAGATCAGCACCAGCCCCTTCCTGACCCCTCAATGGTTCCTCTCTCTCTCTCTTTCTGCCTTCCCCCTCCTCTCTTGCTGACTTTCCTTCTCTCAAAGGGTCAAAGGAAAGAAAGGTCGACCTAACCAGGCTTACTGGATGGAGCTGGGGGCTGAGAAGGAACAGGGTACAGAAAGGCTGCCTGGTCTGAACCCAAGGTCCTGGGGGTACGGCTAGGGCTGTGGCAACCTTCCAAGATGAGGAAGGCCCTCCCCCACCACCTGGGTCAGGACCCCATGAGAACTGCTGGGGCCATCGGTAATCTGGCTGCACTGAGGGAAGAGAGGCTCATGGGGCGTGTGGAAGGCAGCACGTAAAGAGGGAGGCCCAAGAGCTTTTGCAGGGCCTCTTCTGGCTATGTGGGACTAGACCCCCTTCCTGCCTTTCTTGGGTGTGCCACCCCACCAGTCATAGCACAGGGGTCAGGGAAAAGGAGGTATGGAAGGTGACCTACCCCAAGCTCCACAGTTTAGTGTTTACACTCAGAGAGGAGCCACAGCTGTCACCAAAAGACAGGAAGCCAAGGCAAAATCTCAGGTATGGATGCAAGAAACCAGGACATCCTTCCTAAGAGTCTCCGTGCCCCCCCTACCAAGGCAGGACGTTAGGCTTTTTGCCCTCCTACCTCATCTCTCTCTAGTATGGGATGGGGATGGGGATGGGGGAGGGAGGGCCAGAAAAAAACCCAGAATTATAAGGAGGGTGGGCCTCTTATAGTACAGGCTTCCCCCACAAAGTGAGTGTTCTAGGCACCCATCTGTATCAGTGTACCAGCTGGTGGTGTTAAGAGAGGCTTCAGTGAATTTTTTCTGAAGACTCTTTCAAGGCGTTTGCCCATTTCATGATGAGTAATTTACAAGCACACCTGCCCCCACCGCACTGAGTGTTCAGGAGTTTTTGACCAAAAAAGGTATGACCCCCATGCCCCACCCTCCAGATTCACTGGATCTCACCCAGAGTGACTTTTTCTTTTTGTTTCTCCGGACGAAAAAAGTTCTCAAAGGGAAATGTTTTGCCAATGTGGAAGAGGTGGAACAAAAAACAGAAGTACTAAAAGGCATCAAAATCTATGCATTCAAAAACTGTTTTGAGCAGTGGGAAAAATGTCTCAATAAGTGTCTTGCATCAAATGGAGAGCACTTTGAAGGTTAATGAAGTTTAAACATGTCAGAATAAATACACAACTTTTTATAAGTAAATTCTGGTTTTAGGGGGTCCCCCCACATATTTGCAAATGGGCAGATGTGATGAGTGAGAAAACCTGGAATATGGACCCCTCTGGGCAGAGCACTTGGACAAGTACTTTTTCTGCTCCAAAGGGTTATGAGGATTAAGTGAAACAATCTATTCAGGTCCCTGGGCACAGGAACTGGCACATGATCAGTCCTCAAGAGAGTGACCACTGTGGAACAGTCTAGTTGGTGAAAGTGTCTACTTTGCGTGTGTATCCAGTTTGTTGTGCTAGTGTTTTTTAAAAAAATACAATTGTGTTGTGTGGCAGATCCTTGCAGGAGTATCACTATCAAACGTGGGGTGTCGTCTCTGTTGTGTGTGTCAAGGGTAGGCTTTCTGAGCAGGACTTTTCTGCATCTTCCTCACTCTCCAAGGCTTCTTGCCACAGTCAGAAAACCCAAGCCTCAATTTAGGGCTTCCTGGCTGTGCTGGGGAGGAGCAGCGCCTGTGGTCTGTGCCTGGGCAGCACCATCCCTCTCTCTCCCTTCTCTGCCCACATTGTTCTGGAGGCCCGCCCCCCACAACTGGCAGGCCAGAGCCCGGGGGAAGGTGGTTGTGGGGACGCCCTGGTTCTAGGGGTCCCAAGGGCAGATCTCAGTATCTACCTGCTCTTTCTGGGCCCCCCACCTGCTTGAGGCATTTCTGTTACCTGGGAAATGAGGCTGGAATTGGTGGACGTGTGAGTGACACCAGAAGGGCAAGAGGGAAGCACCACATGTGCCCAAGACAACAAGAAACGGCCCCAGAGCCAGGCTGAGCCGGGGCAGCTGAGCTCTGGCTGACTTCTCACCGGCCACTGCTAAAGCTGATGAACATAGAGCTGGCTGACTCTCTCAACTCCTCCAGCAACACGTGCAGAAGGGGCTGTTGTGCCCATTCCACAGATTTTTTAAAAAGTGAAGCTCAGAAAGTGGAGGTGACTTGCCTTGGTAAAGTCACAGAGGTTTAGGGGTGGACGGAGGACTCCTCTTCACTGAATAAATGATGTGGCTCAGGCCGGCAGCCCACAGTGGCGAGACCTGGAAGGCCCCCGACAGTGGGAGACCCCCACACTCTCAAACCAAAACATGGGCATGCACACTCAGACACAGTGTTAACATCACCTGCTGGGGTGTGAAAACCAGCCATAAATACCTGTACTGTCATTATGGCTCATCTGGCAAGTGGGGAGAGGGATTTGGTGTGCCCCCCTGAAATTTCCTAGTGACTCAGAGACTCATGGACCCTTCTGTACACCCAGACACTCTGCCTTCCATACATACACACACCCCATGGCTGGCATGTCCAGGAGCCTTGACCCTTCCCCAAAAAGAGCAGGGTCAAGAAGACCACCCAGCCACTCCCCAAATGAGGGGGCTGAGGCATCTGGGAGGCAGCAGCCCTGGCCAGCCAGCTTGCAAAGACCTTATACATCGCAGCTCAGGAAGCCGGGGTCAGGGAGCGCCCCCAGGGCACACAATGGGATGGGGGGAAGGGGGAACTGCAGGGCTGACCTTGAGTCCCACTCCTCTTTACCATCTCCCTCCGTCTCTCATCTTGCCCACTCAGGAAGGGGAGGTATGGGCCTCATCACCGCTCATTCTCCCAGTGCCCAGCTCTCTCTCCACCCTAGAACTTGGCAGGGCCATTTTCACATTAGTTAACACGCTGGGGGAGAGGGGTGCCTGCACGACTCAAGGCTAAGATAAATGCCAGCAGCGTCTGAAGTGTGGGAAGCGTCATGAGCAAAGGTAGGCCTGCTGTGGTGGCCCTCCCATGCCCAGGCAGGTTGGTCCCTAACACTGCACACATATATTACTGGTCCCCCTAGAGAGCTGCCTCCAGACCCACTTTAGAAAGGCTGGTGGTCTTTCCTTAAGCCAGCAGCTGGCGCTAAACTGAAGAATAAAAAGAAACAGTTAAAGACCCTGCTGATATAATTCTCCCCTTGTGGTGGACATTAGCTGGCCTTACTTGGGTGTGGAGAAGACGACAGCCCAGGAGCGTAAGATCCCAAGTGGTACTCAGACACCTTCATTGCCGGGGGGCTAGGAGGCCCCAGAAAAGATTCAGCCTGGTTGGCAGTCCAGGGTGAGTCCAGTGAATGAGCGAGTATATGAGCAGGTCTCAGTTTCCCCATCTACAAATTGAGATAGCACTGTCCACACTGCCTGCTTCATGCAGGGGCCGGTAACACGTAAAGGGTCGTGAAGGGTCTTCTGCATGAAGCTGGGTGGATATGTGATCGGGCAGACACACCTATGGCCCCCATCGTCAGTAAAGGGGCTGATTGTTTCTGCCTGTGCTCCTGCTGCTTGTCAGGGGAGTGTGGCCCCACCCAATCACAGCCCCCACACCACCACACACCAGCCTGCAGGAGGACCTGGTGTGCACATGGACGCACCCCCACCATGGTCACACATGCTGGCACACTGGTTCTGTCCCATAAGGAGTCCTGCTTTCCAGCTCCCTGCTGTCATGGCAACCAAGAAAGCTGATTGGGGCGGGGGTGGGGAGTGGGGGGGAGGAAAGGGGTGAGGGGACTGGGCTATGGCTCACAATTCATAGAGAGGGCCAAGCTCTCCTTCCCTCCTCTTTGCGCCCCAAATATAGAACAAAATCTATGAGCAGGAGAAGCATTGCAGGAACCTGGGGTTTCTCCACTTCCAGCAGGCCCAGAGCAAAGACTAGCCAGCCACCCCTTCTGGGAGCAGCCGTGGCAAAGTATAAGCCCACATTCAGGGTGAAGTGGGAGGGCCAGCCCCAGGCTGAGTTTTCGTGATATTCTCTCACTTCCATTCTCACGACCTGAAATTCCAGCATGAGAGATTTCCTCCACTCGGCTTCTTAGGCACTTGTGTCCCTGCAAGTGACTGGGCTGGTATTAGCTGACAGTCAGGGGGGGTGTGCTACTCTAAACTGGGTCCAGGAGGAGGAAGACCTTGCCACAGACCCTGGGGAAAAATTAAAATGTCCAATTCTTGCTGAGCATTTACTCCAAGCCAGGCACCAAGACCTCCTATTATCCAGGCAATAACTTGTTTCATACTCTGAACAACTCTATGAGGAAGGCTCTGTTAACACCCTCATTTTACAGGTGACACAACAGAGTAACAGAGAAGCACGGTACCTTACCCAAGGTCACAGAGAAGTAAGTGACAAAGCTGGGACCAGCACACCGGGTACACTCTAGCTGAAGAGTGTAGAGGTATGGGGAGGGCTCTAGGCTGGGTGGCTATGTGGTCTGAGACTTAGAACTCAGTGCTCTAACTGCCTATTTACAGGCACTGATTCTGAAACGGCGGGGGCAATTTCTCTAGTGGCCTCCATAGTGGGAGTCTAGAGATGGGTGGGTGGCCTGTTGAGAACCCAAGGACACCAGAGGCTCTCAAACCCGGCTCTGCTAGGGTCCCTGGAATGTCCTGCTCCTGACAGAAGACACTAGGAAACCAGAACTGAAATGGCCCTGGTCCATCTGCCAGAGCACAGGCCAGGCGAGAGGCAGGCCCAGCTCACAGGAGGGTCTGACACCAGGTCGGTAGTGATCAGAGCAGAAAGGGAAGAGAGATGAGCCCCAGGGGTTGGGAGGGAAGCCTAAGGGTCTCCCTGGAAGAGGCAGTTTGCAGGAATGGTAGGATCCTGCTATGCAGAGATGGGGACAGACATTCTAGAAGGAAGGTGCAATGGTGCAGAGGCTGGGCAGAGTGGTTCTATACAAAGTCCATGGAGTGGCCACAATTGCCCATTGTGGGGACAGAGTAAGAATATGATCAGAGGCCAAGCAGAAGCCTGGAAATTCCTCTCCAAGGTCTCCATCCCCCACTGAGATGCCACCATTATTAAAAGACCAAAGGCCCAAGGGCCTCCCTGACATTGATCAGGAAGATACACAGGCACAACGGCAACTTTAACAATCACAGATCATGGCAGCTTTGAGCCCAGGCTCAAGTGGACATGCAGTGGCTGCCAGCTCAGAGCAGGTCCTGGTCAAGGATAGCCTTGCTAAATGCTGTTCCAGGCAGCTGGAAAGGCCCCGACACACCACTGGCCCACTCTCTGCTGCCTGCCCCATGCCCCTCTTCCCTGTCTGCTTTGCCCTTCCTTCTGTCCCCTCTCTTCGTTCTTTCCTTGTGTCTTCCTAGCCTTGTTCCTTTATCTATTTTCAGCCCTCAGCACTTTTCCGGGAAGAGAACAGCTGGGCTGCTGCAGCCACAGAGGATACTTTTTGACTACTTTGCAGATTCCCCACCTAGATGAAAACAGACGCCAGCCTTGCTAACAGACAGACAGATGGACGGTGAGATATATATTTCCCTCCTTGTTCTTTCCTCCCTTCTCTGGACTCTGTTCTGGGGTATCTAAAAAGACAGAGCAGTGGGGTGGCAGCTGTGGGAGGGGCATGGTAAGTGGGGAAGACTTTGGTAGCATCATAACTACATCCTAAAGAAGAGGAGACTGAGCCCCAAGATCACCTAGACACAATTAGAGTTGCAATATTAACATTAGCCATACTGCTAACATTTGAATAGCACTATGCCAGGCGCTGAGCCAGACACTCATGCAACGAACCTACAGGCAGATACATTATTGGCCCCATTTTACAGAGGGGAAAACTGAGGCTCAAAGAAGGGCAGTCACTAGCCCAAGGCCACAAAACTGACTGGGTAGAGCTGGAATGTCCATGCAACCATGCCCCTGGCCACTCTAGCAGCAGCCCCCCAACCCAGTTCTCTGTAAAGTGAGAGAAGCAAGATTTGAACCCACATTTGTCTACATTCTCATTCTAAGACTGTTGACTATAGTTCTAACACAAGATGACCTGCCCTGAACCCGACTCCAAGGCCAATGGGTACAGAGTTCCAGCAAGCCTGGCTCAGCTCTGATCTGCTCTCTCTGGGCCGCAGAGATCCTGCTAAGAAAGAGAAAGACTGGACAGGTCGAGCCCTGGGTAGCAAGAAATAAAGTGGGGCCAAGTTCCCCAGCCTCAGGACCATGCTGGGCAACCCATACCCCTTTCCCAAGGGTCACCCTTTGCTCACCCCATTCTCCAGAGCTGGACATGTCAGGCAAGCCCCTGCTCCTCTGGGACCCCAGTCTGCTCTCTGCTGTCAGAGGACCCAAGGTAAGGGCAACAGGAACCTAAGCCTAGGCTGAAAACCTATGCTTACACATGCCAGTGGCCCCCAGAAGTCCTGCACACACCCCCATAGCACCCTTGTAAGGCCAGGAGGCTCTCAGATCTGCATGTGTTATTGTGGGTCTTGAACTGTGTACCCCAAGTCCAAACTTTGGTAAGTGCCTTCAAGACACATTCAAGGAACGTACCTCAGCCCTGCACACTAAGGGATGTCAGCTGGACGGGATGTGGGTGCACTATAGGACAGCTCTTGTATTATCTGCAAACCCAGAGCCCTCCTCGGCTGACAAGGTAAAAATGTGTTTTGATAGCAGCGCACTGGTTCAGGTCAGCGGGATGTGCCAGGCTAATTCATGGCCTGCATAAATGTTCATGAATTCAAAGTAAACATAGTGGGTGGTGATGCCTATGTTCAGTGTTTGGTGAGACAGAGGACTTTATAAAAAATATGTCTGGCTGATGAAAATGCATGTGTGAGGTCAGTGGCAATGCATGTGTTTACTACAAATGTCAGGTTTGAGGCATATGCCCATGGGAATCAGTAACATGCACCTGACCATCAGCAATGGGAGAAACCACAGTGGAGAAAAACTAGGGCTGGTTCTACCCATGCACAGGGAGAACAAAGGCCAAGGGGCACATGTGGGAGGGAGAAAAGAACTATGAGTGGGGAGGAGGGCACAGAGGGAACAGGGGGTAGGGATTGTGGCTGCTGGCTCAGGGTGGAGAATTTGGTCAGCTGGGGTCCCGAGGTGGCTAGGAAGGGCTCTAGCTGGAGAACAGAAACCAAGGGACCCCCCCAAGGGCAAGTGGGAGATTTGGGCATCCAGCGCGGCTGCCTGGACCCTCTACCCAGGCTGGGCTCCCACAGGTTGTCCCTCTGAGTAAGCAGTTCCCAACATTGCTCTGACTGGGAGAGTGATGCCCTGCCAGGGGGAGAATGGGGAGAAGGAAAGTGTGGGGATCCTTCCACCTCCTCAACTCTATCATCCCAAGGGGTCAACTATGGAAAAATAGAACTATAGTCTTGAAGCCTTAGTTCCAGTCCCAGCCACAAGCAATACAGGTCAATGTACCTAAAATCCCAAGCCTCTGTCTTCTTACATGAAAAATGGGAGGGGTAGTAACACTACCATGGGGTTCCCCACATGAGAGGGGATGTCAAAGGTCTTCGCAAACAGTAAAGCAATGCGCAATGTGAGAAGGAAGAGGAGCCCTGATCCCTGGGGTTTTGCGTTCTATTGATAAGCATCAGAGAGGCCAATCTGATATCTCTGTGGCATGTAAGCATGTGCACAGCATGTGCATGCATGTACATGTTTATGTTTTTAAGATCCAAAGCTCTCAGAGACTCTGCCATGAAGGTTTGTATTGAGAGAGAAAAGGACATGAGATTTCAGGATAATCTTAAAAGCAAAAAAAAAAAAATTACCTGTCAAAAGAGTGGGGAGGCTTAAATGGCTCCCAGGTGGGACACAGAATAAAACTGTCTTTCCTGTTATTTTTCAATTGTCCCCAAGCAGGGAAAAATAGGCAGAGGGTCACCATAGCAACCCTGGGCATCCAGCAGGGGGCAGGCTGGGCTGAGCAGGGTTAGTCAGCCAGCAGGCCCCAGAGGCCAGGGCTGGGCCCAGTCCAGCACCCTGTCCTGGGCATCCGGTTCCTCTGTTCTGAAAGACACCACAATGGGAGGAGGGTAGACTGGAATTGCCATGTGGCAGGGCCAGGCCAGGCTGGGGACTGGGAGCCACATCTAAAGATGGAGAAGTCTAAAGACTGGGATGGGGGTGAGGTAGGGACAAAAGGGCAGCCCCTCAGAGTTGTCACAGGTGTGGAGGCCATGCACGGCTAACACAGGCCTGGGAGATGGGGTAGGCGGTGGGAGGGTATAGGTGCTGAAGTAAGCAGGGCATGGGGTGGGGAAGCTGGTGGCTCTCCCAAGCCAACCCTGAGCCTGTGCTAACAGAGGACAAGTAGACATTTTAGAGGCTGAGTCAAAGGCAGAGGTCAAGCAGGAGAGAGATGTGGGGGTAAAAAAACCTAAATGAGAAAAAGTAGCCCTGGCAGATTCATGCATCTGGGTACATACGAGGCCACTTTTGATGGAAAACTGAATTAGGGAAAAGAGAGAACCCTCCATTTGTGGGAAGGGAGCTGGGAGCTCACTGCCTCCTTCACTGAATGTCCCTAGTGGCTGATGCTCAAGAAGTGGTTTTTTTTTTTTTTTGAGTAAATGACGGAGGCCTGAATGAACAGTGCTCAGAAAGCTACATGGACACTCTAAGAAGGCAGCTGACACCTTCTCTCTGGTTAATTTGTAGATTGCATGGAAAGGGCTAAGTAGCTAAAGAAGCCAGTGTGACCTAAAATTGCTAAAGAGACAGTAGCTGGCCTGTGAAGACAGAGGAATCTTAGCATCAAGCGGCCCAGGGCACACCTAGAGCTTCTGGAAACCCAATCTGGGAAAAAGTGGGAATAGTTCCTTCTTAAGGTCAATGACAAATTGATAACCATCCATATCTACCCAGAAAGTACCACACTGTTCCTAGCTGTTTAGACTTCCTTCAGTCATGCTCTGACTTCATAAGCAATTAAGTGACCCTCACAGTCCTGGAAGTCACACTTTCAAAACAGCTTCAGCCAGTGAACTGGTACTTTTGCCAGTCTTATTTCAAGGGAAAGAGGCTCTGCGGTAATTTGGGGTTTGGGGACCTTGGGGTCTCTGGGTTGAAGGCTCAGCAAGGGTAGCCTTGGAAGACCTCTCGAACTCGAGAAGTCAAAAAAGTTGCAGAGCAGGAAACCTAGAATCCATTCCTCATCCATGCTAGAACCTTGCTCCATCTGCTCGCCAGGGAGATGTCCCCTAGTGAAGGCCCCTGTGACTCCTGAGAAGTGGGCACAAATACACCAAGGAGTCAAACAGCATAAACAAGTGTCATGGACCTACTGACTTTGGGCAAATCTTTTGCCTTCCCTGTGAATCAGGGAATCAATGGGGAAGAGTGCCACTCGCAGGATCTTGTGAGGATCAAATAAGATGGATCCAAAGTGGTCCATTAACGGTAAGATGTTAAAAAGAGTTGCTATTATTCTTGTTGCTGTTATCAATTCACTGGGTATAAGGGGGTCCCTTCCCACAGTCCCAGGGGACTCAGAAGCCTCCCTGGCCTCCCAGCAGCATCCCTTCTCTGCACTATAAAATGCTGGCTGACAGCTCTTCTGTCTTCCTGAAAAACCCCAACATCTCTTGCCTGTGGCTACAGCTGAGGAAAGAGAGGGAGATTTGCTAGAGCACAGATATCATGCTTCCCTTGGTCAATATGAATATCCTCCAGGTGACATCTGTCACTCACTGCCAATCCAGAGGCATGCTGCTTCCAAGTCACTGCTCCTCCTGTTCTCAACCCGGAACCTGCCTCTCTTCCTTGCCCAGCTAAGTGGTTCCGGGTCCAACTCCAATTCCTCCTTTGCCAGGGAGTCCTCCTAGATTTCTCCAGTCCAGTGGTAGTCAATGGCAGGACCAGAGGGGAGGTGGCAGGAAATTGGGCTCAACCTATAGTCTGTCTGGTTTGTGCCATGGCTGGTAATCAAAGAGCCTCCTTGAAGGGAGTGTGCCTCTGTCACACCACCAGGTCTTTCCTGGTTACCTGTCTGTCTCCTCCTCTGATTGTGAGCTACTTCAGGAGGAGGCAGGGTCTGACCGGCCCAGTGAGTGCAGTGAGGCATAGGGTGGATGGATAAGGTTCTCTTTCCCACTTCAGGGAGGGAGAAACACTGTTTCATAAAGAAGCTCTCAGAATCCCGGGGTCAGAAATGGGGATGGGAACCTAGGCCAATCCCTTAATTGGGGAAGTTGAGGGTCAAAGAGGGCAAGGGACTTGCCCAAGGTCACCCAGCCTGTGTGGCTGTGAACTCAAGCCTGAGTTGCCTTCCCTGCCCGCCACCCCTCACCTGCAGGCCTTGGTTACTCATCTTGGACTCTAGAACAGACCTGTGGCCTCCAGCCTCGGAGTGCAACATCATCCTGAAGGAAGAGGGAAGGTGCTGAGTGAGATGTGGGTCCCCAGCCTAGTGGGTCACCCAGACCACGCTGGGTCCTCTCAGTGTCCAATGGAACACTCGTGGAACAGAATCGAATTTCCTGGTCGATTACAGGAGATGGAATTTGATCCAAGTTTTATGTTTTCATTTGTTAAAAGAGGAGCTGAGTGGGTGGTGGTGGGTGCGGAGGGGAGGGAGAGGGTATGCTCAGCTGGGAATGAGGACATCTGTCTGCTTGTCCTGGCTCTGCTGTCACCACACTGTGTGCTCCTGGGCACCACCTCTCTTTGTCTCAGAAACAAAGTTCTTCATCTTCAAGGCAGGGGTTGTCCATCAACCCTAACAGCCCACTGGGGGAGACGGCTAGACAGGAAAGGGGGACTGGCTCTCCTAGGAGCTGAGAGTGAAGGGGAAGAAAGCTAACATTTGCTAGATACCTTCTGTGTGCCAGGGTTCCCATTCCCTTTAGCACATGGTATGCTTGTAGACAGGTGCCTGTGGTCATCGGTTAAGAAATATTTGCCAAGATCCCAGTTTTCTTCCTTTTAGGCACATGGTGAGGAAATACACTTGCCCTTCCCCTTTGGAGTTGGGCAAGGCCATATGACTTGCTTTGACCAATGAACTGTTAGTGGATATTACCTGTGTCACCTACATGAGGGAGTTTTACCAACCAGGGCAGCCTGGGCCACGCCTCTTCCTTCTGCTATGGCATTGCGGGTGCACACAGTGAGACAGGGGCAGCTCCTTCAGCCTGGGGTCCTGAGTGACAGTGAGGAACAGACCCTCCTCTCCCTTCGCAATCAAGGCAAGAAATGTGGCTGAGCTGTTTTAAATCTCTGAGATGTTTAAGGTTGTTATTGCAGCAAAACCTATGTAGTCTGACTAACAAACTATTCCCTGTTTTCTGAATGAGGAAATGGAGGTTCAGGGAGGTTCAGGCTGAGACCAGAGTATGTAATTGGCAAAGTTCAGAGTCAGTCTCACTCCACCTGATTCCTAAGCTGGGGTCATACCTCCAGGCTGGCTGGGTACGTTCATACTGCAGCCAGTGGGGACTGAAGCCTGGGGCTCAGCATCTATTTCTCCCTGTTCTCCACTCTTTGCTGAGCACAGTGTCCCTGCAACCTGCCACAAGGGCCCGTTGGAGAGGCGGGACTGGGGCCTTCAGTCTGTGGGAGCTAGAGGAAGTCAGAGGAGAGAGGCCTGGAGGGGTCATGAAACAGGGTTCCAGGGCTAGGCAGACCTGTGTTCTAGTCCTTTCTCTGTTCCTCTAGCTGGATGACCTTGGGAAAGTCACTCTCCTTCTCTGAGGCTCAGTCTTCTCAGGTGTCAAGTGGGAATGATACTGTTTCCCTAGTTATTATAAGAGTGAATGAGATGTGAGGATCTTGGCATACAGGAGGACTTCACACATGGGCTCCGTTATTATTGGAGGAAACAACCAGAGCACAATAGCCTTACTCGCCACGGCCAACCCTCCCCACCTGCTCAAAGGGAATAAGGCCAGCCTTCCCTCCTCTGCCTTCTCTAGACACCTGCTAAAGGCAGCTTGCGTCATTGTCCCGGGGCCTCCTCAGCCCCAGAGGGGGCAAGGAAGCAGGCTGAAATGCCACTCACAGTGGGCAGAGCGCAATTCAGAGAGCAGAGCTTTCCTAGGGCCACACATCAAGAAGTGCTGGTGAAGCTGGTGTTATGGTGCCAGTCTCCTTGCTTAGTGGCTCTGTTTCCCAAGGGTCTGGAGGGATTTCCCAAGAAGAGCTGGGGGAGAGCCAGGGACTCATTGGAGGCAGCAGTTCTTCTTCAGGGCTACCTACATGACCTGGGCCTGGTTCTGCCTCCACACCCAAGTTCCCTAGTGGTCACCACTGCCTTCTTCCTACCATCACATTCTCCTTCCCACCATCACATTCTCCCTCCCTGTCAGATAGCTCCTCCCTACCAAGCTGCTTACCCAGAACATGGCTGTGCTTGGTCCCACCACACCTTTGCTCAGGTGGGTTCTACTCCAGGCTCAGGACCACACAAACTGATCCCTCTGTCCCCAGCTAATGCCAGGGAGCACATCCTGAAGATCATACCGCTGGCAGCTGCTCTAGTCCCCCCACTGTGGCCGCACCACAGGAGCCCTGCAAGAGAGGTGTTATCAAGCCCATTTACAGAATGAGGAAACTGGGATTCAAGGAGGCTCATTTGTCGGAGTTGCCGGGGATGGAACTGGATTCACACCAGGCCTATCCACCCCCAAAAGTGTGTATTCTCAGCATATCCACCCCCCACACCCTCTCCAGATGGATGGGTGAAAACAATCCTTTCCTTTCAGCTCCCCACATCCTCCCAAGCTCACCTGCCACCTCCCACCCTTGTACTGTTCCTTCTTCTCCATCAAGGCAGCCTTCTACGCCTGACCCATCATGTGGAGGTCCACTGCCAAGCTACTAAAGGACTCTGCAACGCACTCCGGTTAGAATGGACACCTGCCACTGACTGAGGCCCTAGGACCAGGGACCAAGTCTTTTGCTCTCTCTGCCGCAGTGTCACTGTCCACAGGGTGGACACTCAGGGGAGAGGGATGAGGATAAGGAACCCAGAAAGGGAACAAAGAGTTGACTTGAAAGCTCAGGCAGGGCACAGGGTTGCATGTTTTAAGGAAAATGTTTACCCAAGTCCTGGACAAGGGCTAAGGGGCAACACCAGGCCCCACTCTGGCCCTGGGCTAAGCCCTGAGGAACACAGGCCCCGACCAACACCCAACAGCCCCAGAGAGCTCCCGCTGCCCCTGCGGCTCCCTGTCTTGCCATCTCTCCCTCCCTGCCTTTTCCCACCCCCTTTCCCTGCCCTTTTTCCTTTCCTAAAAAACACAGAGAAATAGGATTCAGAAGCCTACACCGCCTGCGAAGTATGGTTCAGCCTCCCCAAAAGAGGAAATGCCAGCATTCAGGTTCTCATGGCAACCCCAGCCCCCACCCCCCACTGCCACCCTGTACCCATATGGTGAGATTCGTATGGCACTGACTCAGCTGCACCCAGGAGTCCTAGGCCCAGGCTGCAACAGGTGATGTTGGCTTATTTGGCTGCACTGGCCAGAGCTCACCCTCCTAAGCAAAGGAGACCACCTCCTACAGGGGTTCTTTGTTGAGGGGAGGGGCTGTTTTAAGACCTGCCCAGATGCAAGGAGGTGGGAGCAATATGCAAGAGTTGCCTCAGCCCTGAGCAGGAAACTTTTTGTGGTCAGCAGAACTGTTTCCAGCTCCTGAAGGCAGAACAGAGCAAGTGAGGTGGTCAAAGCGGGGACAGGGGTTCCTTCTGACTACACCCTCCCTCTGCCTTTGACCCCCAAGGCATGACCTGGACTTTAGGGGTTCTGTTAGGTGCGGAGGGATGCAGGAAACAGAATGGAGCTAGGGCTGGTTTCTTTGCCCCTAGCAGTAGAGCACCAGCTACCTGCCCCCACTCCATACCTCACCACAGCACTGGTACCCAGCAGCCTTGGTCTCTGAGCTGTGGGATGAGGAATCAAGGCTTGGGCCCTCACCATGGTTGAGCTGCCCCGGCACTGCCCCTTATACACCTAACTGCTCCCTAAGCCCAGGGCAGCTCCTACCAGCCTGCTCTGTGGACTCCTGGTTTTCAGGCCAGCTGGCATTTCCAAGACTAATGAAATGGAAGCTGGAGTGAGGCAGGCCTGCGGACAGCAGGCTGGGGGCTGAGAAGCAAATCTTTTAGGTCCTGGCACCACCTTACTGCTCTCCCTGGCCCCGCAGGACTGACAGGCGCAGCAGAGCAGTGGGGTGCATCTGGGTGCCTATCCTTCCAGGCTCCTCCTCGCCCCGCCTGACCCTGGAGCAGCTGCCCTAGGTCACCAAAGAGCTACCCATGGTAGGCTAGGTGGAGTGCAGCTGAGTGCGGGATGGGGGTAACCCAAGCCCCAAACCAAGGGGAATGGAGCTTGGGACCCCTTTGTCTGGCTTCATAAATGTGGCTCTTTTTGTCACCTTGGGGTCATTCTCCCTGGGTGCGCTGAACCCAAAGCTTCCCTGTTTGATCCCTCTCGTATTCTCCCCATTTCTAATCCCTCTCCCCAGACAATTCTATGAGTGTCAGAGTCAGAGAACTCTGAAGGGATGAGCTTGACTCCTTGGGGATACATGGATGGGGCCCAGAGAGGGTCAGGAACTGCGGAAGGTCACGCAGCAAGTCTGGGGTCAAGCGAGGCCCAGAAAAAGGCCACCTGCCTCCCTGCCTACAGTCTTCTTGTATTCTTGGGCACGCTTCCTCTGATTCTTTCTCCCCTTCAGCTGACTGCAAGAAAGAAAGGATGGATGGGTGGATTTATGGATGGATATAGTCAGGGGGAGTAGGGATTCAGGAACAGATGGGCTTTGAGGTTCCTCTGCAGAGGCCTGGGGGAGGGGAGGAGGCCCAGAGAGACTGGAACTATTACAAAGTTGCGAGTTAAAACATTCTTCACACTCCCGCCTCCTTTACTGTTCTGATGCACCAAGACGTGACAAAAATGTGTCAGATTTTTTAAAAACCACACACACACACAAATGCCAGTCCCCATCTCCACCACCCGCCCAAGCTGGGGCCATCTGTTTCCCAGGGCTGAGAGGGAAGTGGGGCTTGGCAGTCGGTGCCACCACTCTGGATAGCCCCACCACTGGGTCTGGTCCAGTAATGGCCATCAGGTGATGTATCTAGGAAGGTGAGGGCTCTGACACTGCTGTCCCCCCGCCATGCTGCCTCTCTTCTCCAACTTGCTGCATTTGGGGGTACTGGGGCTGGGAGAGCCTTCCCTGGACACCCAGAGCCCACCTCATGGTATAGATGGGAAACTGAGGCCAGAGTCGAGAGGCTGGCACAGGTCTGAATCCCTGCCCCTCACTCATTCATTCAACACACACTGACTGAGCATGTTCTGGCAACAGCACTGTTTTGAGCATGAGGGATTTGGAGCTGAATAGACAGTGCAGGAGACAGCCAATCGACAAGAATAAACATATGGGAAAACTTCCCTTCCAAACGAAAGTGGTGAGGACAAGGAAACAGGTGGGCCTTGCCATAGAGGCTGGGGAGAGGTTAGGCTGACCTATCACCATGATGTATCTGGGACTGTCCTGGTTTTAGCACTCAAGAGTTCTGCACCTTGGAAACGCCTTGGTCTTTAAGTTGGGTACATTTTTGCTGAGTTCCAAATATGGAGGTTCAATGCAAGGGTCTGAGACCCTGAGAGAGAGGGGTAGGCTCTGGGGGGAGGCAGGTAAGACACATCACATAGGGCCTAGTGGGTCCGGAAAGGGTGCGGGGGTTTTATTTGGTCACAGCGTCAAATTTTATTGTGGTCACAGAGCCAAATTAGGGAGTGCAAAGGTTATAGCCAGTAGAGAATTTAGAAAATTCATCAAGGCTGGAGGCCTGGGGCGGGTCAGTGGCTCGGGTGCCTGGAGAAGGTGCAAGGACTAGATCTTGCCAGGCCTCCAAAGCTTCCCCAGGGACTGGGGACTTTAGCCAGTTGAGGCCATCGAGGAGCCACTGGAAGGTATAAGCAGGGGCTTGGTGTGGTCGGATTTATAAGTAAGAAACCCTAAGGCCCCCAGCTTTCCATGCCCCCATATGGGGCCCCGTTTTGCCATTTCCAGAATGTCTCCCACCACTGTCCTCGCCCCCAAATGTGGGAAAAGCTGGCAATCCTGCAGGGCCCAGTGCAAATGCCACCTCCTCTGAAAAGTCCTCTCTGATTTGCTAAGGAAGGCAGGTACAATCATGGAACCCTGGGCTCCTCTACTCCCAGGACGCCCAAGTATGGGTCCTATAGGAGCCCTCATCACAGGGACCACCCTGCCAGCTCCCAAACTTTGTCACACTGGAACCTCGAGTCCCTCTGATTAGATCCACATCCCAGGTGTAGATACGGAGGCTCAGAGAGGGGAAGTGGTTTGCTTGAGACCACACAGCAGTTGGTAGTTCAGGGCAGTTCAGAACTGTGTTACTTCTGAGTTAGAGTTCCTGGGGCCCTGCCAGGGGGTGGGGAGAGAAATAAGGACTGTCCAGCTCCCTTCCCACGAGGGACAGATGAGTGCTCATTACCAGGGTAGGCTGGATGAAATGGGCCATGGGTACGGTGGCCGGCTATATGGGAAAAGCTGGCCACAGCTGGTAGATTTATAATGGAAGTCTCCCAAGTCAATCACTGAGTTACCAGGCAGCCTGATCTGAAGGCTAGCAGGTTAGGAGAGGCTGGGGTGGGTGGGTAGGTGGGACCACCTAAGAGCAGCTGCTAAGCTTCCTCCAACAGGGGGTGCTAGGGGCAACCAGGAGACCTCCTGGGGAAGAGGGAAAGGGGTGGGGTCTGAAATGCCACCAGTATCTCACATTTGTCTGCTTAAAGTGGTGAGAGTCCCTGTTACAAAGCAAGAAGCTCTTCCTCACCCCTCAGTTCAGGAGTTCGTTAGGCCATCCTTCTAGATAAGAGGGTTCGGCACAGTTATTTTTTTTCTCTGAGCCTTGGGCTCCCCACCTGCAGAATGGGGATCCTTGCTCCAGCTTCACTTACCCTAAAGGGTTCATCTGAGAGTCACATTAAATCAAACTCATAGACAGGCTCTGGGGCATGTACAGCCTGGAGTAGAGTCAGGGGTATACCAGAGGTCCTGGTAGCTGCTCAGCCATAGGGGATGTGGACCGGTTCGGACGCTGTGGGGAATGCTGGTTTTGTCTCCTTAGGGGGCCTATGTGATAACCTCTGCACCAATGATCTTTCCCTTCCTTCCTTCCTTCCTTCCTTCCTTCCTTCCTTCCTTCCTTCCTTCCTTCCTTCCTTCCTTCCTTCCTTTCTTAGATTTTATTTATTCAGTTTTAGAGAGAGGGGAAGGGATGAAGAAAGAGAGGGTGAGAAACATCGGTGTGAGGGAGAGACATCTATTGGTTGCCTCTTGTATGCACTCTGACTAGGGAGTGAACCCGCAGCCCAGGTGTGTGCTTTGACTGGAAATCGAACTGGTGAGTTTCAGTTTGTGAACCAACACCCACCCAGCCAACTGAGCCACACTGGTTTGGGTACCAACAGGTTTTCTAAGGGGTGCTCTGAGATCCTGGGGAGAGGATGCCTAGCCTGGAGCAGCACCCTCCCAGGCATCTCATGAGAGAATTGTGAGCACCCAGGGAGAAGTGGAGCCTCTCTTGCCCTCCCCAGGTGACCTCCAGCAAACAACTGACATGGTTTGTAGTGCAAACAACTTGACTGTCTTCCTGTGCCAGGTGGGAGCTGGGATGGCCGTTTAGAGGAAGGAGAGAGAGGTCTGCCTCCTGCTTCCTTATTCTCTTCCCACTCAACATTGTTCCCTTATCTAACAATTAGAAATTCATTTGGGTTCGCGTATTAATTAAATGACTTAATACATGTGCAGTGTTAACAACAGTGCCTGACACACAGTAAAAACTGAGGTAGTAACTATTATTAATAATAATACTATTGCTATAATGCCCCTCCATTCTAATCCAAATACCATAGTCAGGATAAATTACTGCCAATCACTCACGCCTTAGTGTGAATTAGTTAAAAACCACCTTGCTTTCATGATCTAAGGTCAGTTTCTCTTAAGATAAAGGTAAATTTGGAGCTTGTTGTGTGTGGGGCATGTAAGAAAGACCTGAGCCTCTGATCATCGGGTTTCAGACTGACACTAGGTCTTCCTAGTCTGGGTGGAGAAGGTGGAGAGTGAGGGGTGAAGAGCCTTCAAGGGCTTGACAGTCTGCCCTAGTTCTCCACCAAACCAGGTTTCCAGTTTGGCAGCAGGGACACCCACAGAGGCAGCAAAGAGACTCCTGGAGCACAGACCTCTTCCCAAGATGGGTGGGGGAAGGTGGGGGAGGAAGGGATCTGAGCTGTCCCAGAGCCTGACCGCCTGCTCACCGCCATGCTGGGCACTGCAAGGAGAGGTTACAGAAATAGAGACAGGCCTGGGAGGTGGGGGATGGTTATGGGCATAGAGTGGAAAACGAAGACTTTCAGATGGGCAAAGGTGAGCTGATTTTCAGACAGGCCTGGAAGGGAAGGCTAGGATGGGTCAGCTGTGCCCTCAAGGCCTGGTTATGCCACAGGGGGCCAGTCAGTGCCCAACCCACCAGACCCACCGAGAAACAAGAAAGCAGAACAGAAGAGAGGTGGGGCAGGAGGCTTTGGATTAACAAGATCCCACACGTTAAAGCATGAGGGACTGTGGTCAGACTTGCAGAAAAATTTCTTGGCCAGCTCAGGGAAGTCTGGACTCCTAAAGACAAGGATCTCCCTCCCTCAGAGGAGCTCATCCCAGCTCTGCCTCAAGGCCACGAGCAAAGCCTCCTTGGTGAGTGTGCAGCTGTGGGAGGCCCTCCTCACCAGGAGCAGGTCTGTGTTCCCGATGGGCAGGCACTGTCCCTGCTGATCCATATGCCTTAGAGAAGCCTCCCTTTAGGCCTCAGTTCGTGCATCTGTGAAACGGGGATAATAGTGCCTGCTTTGCCAGGCCACATGGGACTCCAGGTGAGACACAGTCCATTCACTCCTAAGCCACTACCTCTGAGGGCAGGGCTGACACAAGGCCTTCTGTTTGCTGCGTGAGCAGCTGGTCACATCCTCAAACCACTCAAGATCCCGCATCACTTGGCCCACTGACTTCCCCACCGTCTGCTCCCTCTTTTGTCCCACCCTTCCCAGAGGAGGCTGAGCAAGCTGAGACAGGGCGGCCCTCACCACACACGGCACAGGTCAGCCCTCCATTCCACTGGGCTTTAGTTTCCCTGACTGCACAATGGCTGTGCTGACCCAGAGGATCTCACGGACCCTCCAAATGCCAGTGGTTCTTGGTAGGAAGAGGTCGTCTCAGATCCTGCCCCAATCTTCATGGTCCATTCCTGCCCTGGACATGGCCCCCAGTGCACCCTGCCCACCTATACTTCCAACCCGGGATCCTACCTGGCCCTCTGAATGGAGGCCAGAGAAGAAGCAGGGGGAGGGTGGCGAGCCACAGCCACCTCTAGCACAATAACTAGTAACCAGCTGACAGACTGAATTATAGTCTGTTCCTTGCCCACTGGTCAGGGAAGGTGCACAAGTGGCGTGTGTGTGTGATCCTAGTCCTCAGGGCCCCAAGGCTCCCATGTGTGTGCTGAGTCAGCCAGGCAAGCAGGGGGATGACTTGCAGGCAACTTCTGTTCTCCCAGTGGAAGCCCCAGCTGCCCCAGCTCCTGCTCCAGCTCCTGCCTGAGGGGCTCAAGTGTGGGGTAGCAGCTTCCTGGCTGAAGCCACGTAGAATGAGGGAAGGATGTACCAGGCGTGGTCCAAATGGAGGGAAGATGGGGCTGGCTGGAGACCTTGAGGACAAGGGGGCATCAAACTCCTGTCCACAGGTTCTCAAGGAGGAGGCAGGCTGTCTGGGAGTCTATAAGGCCACAGGAACCCTAGTCTGAGGGAAGAGACCCAGCCCTGGTCTAGGGCCCTCCCGAGGAGACCATGACCCTGCTTCACCTCCACCTCTCGAACCGTAACACTCTCCACCCCTTTACCCCTGTCCAGCCAGGACTCAAGGTCAAAGATCAGCTCCCTTCACCAATGTTTCCCTGAATGCCCAGCCAGTCTCCGCTCCAGAAGTGGCTGGTCCAGTCACTCTCTCTATGGACCAGGAAAAAACCCTTTAGTCCCTTGTAAGTAGCACAGGTATGGACAAACACATACACACTTGGAAGGAAGGAACTGGCCTCTGGGGGAAGCAGGGGACGCCTGGGGGCTACCTGACAGCATTTTTGAGGATCTGTCTTCCCTCCAAATGCACCAAGTCTTGAAGCTAAAGCTACCCCAGTGGTATCAGAAAGTCCTTCCTTGTATGCTTAAATCAAATCAATTTTCTATCCCCTCACTCACATTCTTAGGTGGTCACTGAGGACCCTGGGGTCATGCCGTGGTGGAAGGAAGAAGAGGTTTGCTAGGTCACCTGAGAGCTGTGTGCCAAGGGCAGAGTAAAAGGAAGTGGCTTTGGTGTCTCCCTGCATAGAGATAAGGGAAGATTTCTAGTGTCTCTGAGTGACTTAAACCATGGTAATTCCCCAGTTTTCCCAGCTAAACAGGAAACCCTACCACCTCTCTCTGCCAACCAGTCCAGTGAATATCTCCCTGAGCTCACTGGATGTGATGGTCTTCTACCCTGGACCTTGGTCCTGTCTCAGGCATCAGCTTAACGTAGCTGAGTCCCTACTGCAAGCTCCATCCTGAAATAGCAATAATACCTTGAGCTTTTTCTCTGTCCATCTTCTCTCAGAAACCTGTTCCCATTCCTGAGGCATCCTACCCAGACCCCAGCCCCTGCCATATTGCCTAAAATTCCACCTTGAGGGGTCCATCCTTTGTGCCTGCATTCTCTGCAAAAGGTTGCTATTACACAGCCCCAGCTCCCCAAACCACTCCTTTCCTCACCCCCCCACCTCACGAGCTGAAGCTGGAGGGTCCAGTTGGAGATGGAGGAGCTTCTGCCACCTTGCATGCGACAAGCAGAGTATGGTAAAAAATAACCTGTGATTCTGGGGCCTAGCCTGGCATGAGGTCACCTGGACAGGGAGGCCCAGAAAAGGACTGGGTCCTACCAGAAGGGCACCTCTGGCAGACTGGAGCAGGACTGAGGAAGGCCTTGGCCTTCAGACCTCAGCCCAAGTTTGCAACACTGAGCATCTGCAGGGAAGGTGGGGAGACGCCACGAAGCCCTCTCTGGGAGACTGACCCAGATTTTCTCTCCCTCTCTCTCAGCCACACAGGAACACTGAGTGTGTTTGTGTGTGTGTCCCCAGCTCTGGCAGGGAGGAGGCTTGCTGAAAGCTCTGGGAAATGAGAAAAATCCTCCAAACCCCTTGCTGCTATCACTAATAGCTGAAATACACTCTTGGCAACAAGATGAGCCCTTAGGCCTGACCTTGTTGCCAGGGGCTAAAACCCCAGGTTTGGCTGCTGGGGGAGATCCCCAGGCCCTGAGTGTTCAGGGTTGAGCCTTTCTGACCTGTCCTTTTTGGGCAGTGACCCCACAAGTCCTGCTGGTGCTGCGCTGGGATGCAGTGAGCTCCACATCATGGGGCCATACAAGTGGCAGAGGAAGGGCACCTACCTGTTGGGATCTCATGGCAGGCACATAGGGATGGGTACGGAGAGGTGAGCACAGAAAAGAGTTGGATTGCACCTCTAGGCCTGAGCCGTCCGTCTGATGCCCACCTCCACCCACAGTGCCCGTTCTTCGGGAGGCCAGGCCTGAGGACTCAGGGGAGGGCCTGTGAGGGGCAGGGTATAGCTGGGCCCAGGTCGGGCAAAGACAACTTTGGGAGCTTTCTGGCTCAGGTGGGAGGAAAAGGTTGTGTCCTGTGGGGCTGCTGGCATGGCTGGCACACATATGAATGCATAATTGTATTCCCAGGGATATGCTCCTTCAGACATAAGGACAAACAGCTGGACACACATGACACACACACAGACCTGTAAGTATGAACAGAAGTAGGCCTGAGCACACATGAGCATGAGCTTATACAGCCAGGTGGGCATGTGCATGGGAACGTGGCCAGGTAGTGCTTGGCTCCCTCATGGGCTGCTCTGGGCCCCATGAAGTACGTGAAATTTTATCCAGAAATCAGCCACTAGGTGTTCTAGTCAAATCCTGGAGAATCTTCCAGCACTAAGGCTCCACAGGGAAGCCTCCTCCTCTGCCAACACTGCAGGCCCCTTGTCTGACCTCTGCCCTCCTACACCATCTCCTCTCCTGCCAGGCCTTCTCTGCTCCATGCAGGGTTATCTGCCCTGGCCCTGACTTGGGGTCTTATCTTTGTGGACGATCCCAACATCCTGCTGAAGGGCAGGAGCAACCCTGTCTCGTGTGTGACCCCGGGAGGGCCCTGCCGCTATTAGACCTCAGTCTCCCTTCTGCCCACTGGCGAGGTTGCTGTGAAGGCTGGGAGTTCTGATGGCTGGGAGGCGTGGCCAGGTGGATGCAGCCATAGTCACAGGTGCCCTCCAGGACAGCACAGCCCAGAGCATCTGGTTCCCAAGTCCGAGGAGCCTCCCGGCATGGTCAGCGTATCTTTGTCCTCACACACTCCACAGCTGGCTCAGTCCCCACGCTGGGGACCACCCCCTCCCCACAAACACTGACCTGCCTACACCTCACCCTATGCAGGGCTGGAAAGGAGAAGCAAGAGCCTTCCTCCCACGTCTTGGGCCAGAGCTGGAGACAGATGAGGGTGGTAGCTCAGTGGAGCCACATGGCCTTGTTCACAGGCCACCACTTAGCAGCCCTGTGATCTTGGGTGGTTAATTTCTCTGAATCTTAATTTTCCTTATCTATTAAATGGGGATAAGTGTATTTACCCCTTAGTGCTATTATGAGGATCAAATGTTTGTAAGATTCTCTTAACAGAAGCTAGCACAGAAAAGCCACTCAAGAAACAAGAGCTGCCACTACTGTTTGTTTCATCAGGAGTTCAGAACAGCCCTAGACCCAGCATGCGGCAAACAGGCAGGCTGGTAGCAAGGGCTGGGTGACTAAGCCTCTTCAAATGATGGCTGACTTGGCTTCCTCTGCTCAAGGAGCCAAAGGATCTAAAGAGATCTGGGCAGAGGAACATGGAGGTAAGCAACAGGGTTGGAATAGGGGTGGGAGGATAGAGACCCAAGAATCCCCTGGTGGGGAGGGAAGAGGATGGACAAGGAGATTCCCAGGGGTCTGGGGGTGCTCGTCTTAGCCTTTCTGTTAGAAACAGTACATGGATGAGGGGACGTGTGCAGTGACCTGTGGAGGCCAGCACCATGGGGGTGTTCAGTTCTAAATGTGGCAGAGCTGGGGATGGAGGTATCCTCCCAGCTGGAGAAGAGGGGTAGAGGGATGAGAAGCTTCTCTCCCATCTCTGGCGACCTGACGTGGAGAGCCTCCGGCTGATGCCTGTGGGCTTTTCCAGCGTTGTGGAGGCCGCTCTTCAATCCAAGCCATCCTGGCAGAACAGGAGGAGCAAGGGGCCATGGGGTAAGGGAGGCAACCTGAGACGTGATCTCCCTTGGGAGATACGCACTCAAGGAAAGCAAGTGCCTGGTGGAGAAGGGAAGCTGTGGACCTCTGCTCAGCCCCACCCCCACTTCTCCTTCTCCTTACCTGAAGCCATTTCCCCACCCATCTCATCAGTGAGACATTAAATGGGCAGACATTAATAAGCCAGAGCTCCTCCACTTGTCTGCTGGATTGGGCCTCTGCTGTGGAAGAACTGCTAATTAGACCCACGATAAGGAAATACCAATGATGGGCATCAATATTATTGCCTCCTGGGGTCCCCTGACTGTTGATTTGGGGCCATCTCTCTAAGACAACAGGGGAGAAAAGCTCTATTTGGAGAAGGGAGTGCCTCCAGGTGCATTCATTCTTGAAACCAGGATCTGTTCCCTCTGGGCAGGGTCCTTCCACCTACTGCCCAGGGCTGAGGCTAAGTGCAAGGGGTCTATGCTTGAGGTGTGGGCGGGGGGTGGGGGGGAGTTGGTGATCTTGAGGAAAGCCCTGGCTCACTGAGTGACTTCAAACATGTCTCTCTAGACCTCAGTTTCCTCAACTGCCAAATGGGTACAATAATTTCAGTCCTGCCTATCTTGCACAATGTGAAGAAGTGAATAAAGGGCAAAACCAAGCTTTCAGAGGGTGATCTCAGTGCAAATGCAGGGGCTTTGTGGACTGGAGGAGACAGGTGGGGCAGCTGAGGGGCTGGGTGGCATTGACAATGGGACAGACATGTCCTAGTTCAATGAACTCTCAGAAGCAAACACCCTCCCCACCCTCCTGGCCCCCACCAAACACTCAAAACTTGGTGGGAATCAAATAAATGCTGAAGCCAGAGAGAAGAGAGGCAGAGGTTGATGCAAACGTGCAGCTGCCATCTGGTATCACTGAGCCTCTGAGCCTGTGAGGACTCAAGGCCTTCAACCTACACCCATGCATGCCATGCCAGTCACAGGTGGAACTCACACACTGGGTGTCCCTTTAGCCACTGAGAGCATCTCATAGGCAACCCCCAGAATCAGAGAAGCAGGGCACAGTGGAAAAGCCCCATCAGAGACAGCCCAGCCGGCCACGTGGGCTGCACTGCGCCTGCAGTGTATCACAGTCATAGGCACATAGATATATAATATATTCAGTTCACATACACATGGCCAAGTTCATCAGGGAATGTGTCCAGGCTGAAAACAGGCCAGCACACATGCATGCACACACACATGCATGCGGCATCTTAAGCCCAAAGCCAAGCATGAACCATGAAACCTTTCCCTGCTGAGAAGGAACTAAGTAAACCTGTGCAGCCTCCCAGGCACATGTGGCCTCGGAAGCCATATGACTAAGCCAAGAAGCAGCAATGAGGAGGCTGGGAGTGGAGCCCAGCATGGCCTGAATATTTCACAGGATAGTTTGCTTCACAGAAAATGCCTCTTCGCCCATGTGTGTGTCAGGGTGTAATTACCCATCAGGTCATGGAACAGAAAGCAGAAGACTGCGTGCAGCTTTAGGTCTCAGCCTCACTCTGCCTCTGCCACAGGCCTGCCCCAACCAGGTGGGGCCCACCCACCTTTCACCTGCCCCTGAGAAAGGACACATTTTGGGACACAGAGTGTCCAGGCTCAGGGTCACCTCTGCCCTAGGTCACTTTGCCCCCAACTAAGGAAGCACCAAAGTCCCCCACCCTTTTGTCCACTCCCCTTGGGTTCTCTCAGCAGGAGCTTAAGACCACTGGCTATCTCACTCCCTCGTATTCCCCCTCTCCTCTCCAAACCATCAAGCTGTTTACAGTTCCCTGAGGAAACAACAGAGAAGACCAAGAAAGAGAGAATTCAGAGAGAAGGCAAGCACCTGAGGAAGGGACAGAGGCCATCTCAGCTGGTCCCTGGAAGCCCTCCCCTCACAGAGCTTGCCCACCAGAGTGGGAAAAGGGAAGAGGTCACACCTCCCTGCTTTCACTTCCCACCAAGAACACTCTCCTTCACTCGTTTTGCCCTAGAAAATAGCCACTGGGCATAAGCTAAGCTCTGGTGGTATCTCCTCCAAGAAGCCCTCCAGGACAACCTCTCTGGGCCAGGAGCGCTCTCTGGCTCCTATAGCCCCTTATATTTCCCTCCATCACTGTTCTGTAATCAAGGGCTGAGAACTTAGATGCCTGTCAGGGCCAGAGAGGAAATGACAGTGAGCAAATGGGTGCCATAATGCACTGTAAGTGGGCAGGACTTGAGAAGGGGGAGAGCACATGTCCTACGGTGTTAACACAAAGTCACTTCATGGCCCAGCAATCCCACTCCTGGGACAAACCCAACCCACAAGGATCATTACCCAAGTGTTCATAATGGTATTATTCATAATTGCTGAGAAGTAGAAACAGTTCCTATGTTCATGAATGAATGGATCAACCAAATGTGACATATCAATAAAACAGAATGTTATTGGTCCATATAAAAGAATGAATACCTATCCCAACATGGATAAATGTTGAACACATTATGCTAAGGTAACAAAGCCAGACACAAAGGCCACATATTTTATGATTCCATTTACATAAAATGTCCAGAAAGGCAAATCTATAGAAACACAAAAATCAGTGGTTGCCAGGGGCTGGGGGCTGGAAAGAGCGGAATGATTGCTAACGGGTTCCGAGTTTTCTTCTGAGGTGATGTAGTGCTCTGGAATTTGTGAGGATTCTTGTACAATCCAGTGAACATATAAAGAACCTGAATTGTACACTTTAAAATGATGAGTTTTATAGTATGCAAATTATACCTCAATTTAAAAAAAGCAAATTGTTTAAAATGAAACAAAACACATTCACAAGCCACATCCCTGGTGGGGCCTCCAGTTTTCAACCACTAGTTCATACATCTGTCCACCCCCAAGAACAGAGAGTCAGTCCTAACTGAGGGCCCTCCATGGCCGCCGGAGTCGGCACCCCCAAAGTCAGGTACCTGAGACACTGCAGTGACCACTGCAGCTTATTACCACAGGCCATATTTCATGCTTTGCAAAACCTTCCTCAGATGTCTCAGGCAAGGCCATGGAGGCAGCTTGAGGCAGGATTGAGAAGAGAGGCCTGGCTTCCTGATGCAGCGGCCAGCCTCTGGTGGGCAGAGACTGGCAGACACAAAGGTGCAGACCGCTCTGCTGCCACTTCCTGCCTCAAGGCCCTTCAGATCCCCCAGCCGGCCTCAGAATCAAGTCCGCCTGCTGGATTTGGCATCAGTCCCCTTCGGTGCCCTGAAGGCAGGCAGCTCAGCCACAGCAGCAAGGCCCCTGCCCCTCACTCCCACGATCCCCAGGCATGGCCAGGACCCTAACTTAAACGCCCAGTTTCTCAGAGGCCCAAAACAGCTTGACTGCATGCTCTGGGCAGGCCAGTGGCAGAGGCCGATCAAAGCCTCAGGAGCAGAAAGACTTTTAGGTCAGGCAACCAAGCATCCTGGGACTGAGAACCGCTGAAACTGGGACAATCCTGGACAAGTGGGCCACCCATCCCCTTCTTCTGCCCTAGTGGGTGAGCCACAGGGGTAGGGACTCCTTTCCTGAAAGGTCTTTTGTTGTCCCTTCCTCTCGTGCCTACCTTCAGCCATTTTCCCTTCCAGAACCTCCCACAAGCAGAAAGGAATCCTCTTTCACCTTATTCTTCAGGTCCCTCAAGGAGAAAGCAGGTTTCCAGAACCAGCCCCTTGAGCCCATGTGTCTATGGAGATGCCTTGGCAGCCATCGGGCAGAGGGAGCAGGCGACAGCGTAAGGCCTAGGCTCCTTTGGCCACAGCCTCCCTGTAGACTATCAGCTCCCAGAGGGCAGGGAATGAGTTTCTGGTTGGTTCACAGCTGGGCCTCTGGACTGGAAGGCTAGATGCCAAGTAAATATTCGCTGAATGAATGGTTGAGTCCATTTTCCACTTTAGGCTTCCCTATGATATGTCTGAACCAAGGAAAAAAAAGAGTTTGGAAACTGGTGGCCTTGAGAGTAAATTCTGAAGTCATCAGCTGGCCATGGAGGCCTCCTCCAGCTGATCCCTCCCACCCCCAGCCTCCCTCCAGCTCACTGACGGGCCCACCCCAACACCTCCAGAGACCCAGGGCTTTGCCCAGGCAAGGCCCCTTCCTGGAGCGCTCTGAGCCTGTCCTGAGCACCAGCTCAGTCCTTCCCACCTGCGCCCTCCCTCCCACTCCCTACCCAGCTGAGCCCGGGCAGGGCATCTGGGAGGATGTGCAGGTGAGAACGAGGGAACAGCTGAAGTTTGTGTCTGACTGCAGGTCACCCAGGACCTAGGCCAGCCTCCAGCGAAAAGGCTGCCCGGGTGTCTCAGGGTCTGCCTGCCGGCAGCTGGGTGAGAGGCCAGAGTTGGCTGACAGGGGAGGGGAGGGGAGGGGAGGGGGGGAGAGAGAGAGAGAGAGAGAGAGAGAATGGGTAGAAGGAAAGGAGGAGAGGGAAGAGGAGGGAAAAGGCAGGGAGGGAAAAAGGAGATAAGGGAGGGACTGCTCTTAGCCCTAGGGTCCCAAGAAGGCTACGTCAGGGTCCACCACAGTGATGACGGGATGTAGCAGCAGTCACCTTTTTAGACACATGATATCCCCGAAAGACACAGATTAGTTCCCCTGTGCAGACTGAAGTAAAGCGGGGGAAGGAAGCCCCTCTGGGAGAAAAATGTCACATCTTCTTTCTACTCCCCTGCCCCATACACCAGTGGGGTGGGAAGTAGCCTGGTACCACCTGGGCCTTTTGCCCTATCTTCCTTCAGCCACAAAAGTTCAGCCACCCACCAGGGTGACCTCTAGGGTTAGACTCTCCTAACCCTGGTTCAGACTGAGGGCCTGATCCTCGTCCTATAGCAAGCTCTGATCCTATTCATACACTGAACCTTGGGCCTGGTCACACACTGAGCCCCGCTCCTGCTCACACGTTGAGACCAGCCCTGGAAGGGTACACCAGCTCTCTATGAACGAAAGGAGATTCCAGAGACCTCAGCCTTTCCTCCTAGTACTCCTCAGTGTTGGTTACAGGTCCAGTCTGTGGGTGCCAGAGGCAGGTCACAGCACTGAGTGACTGCTGGCAGCTGTCCATCCCAAGGTGGCTCATGGGTGGCTGATTTCTGATCTTCTCAAGACCAAGACTAAGAATGTGATAAGCCTCCTCTGGTACCAGGACACAGCAGTGTCTATGAACCCAACCATAGGTTTCCACAGAGAAGCGGCCACTCCCCTTTCCCACTCGGCATTCCCGCTGTCTCCCACAGGGATCCAGCTCCACCGCCATCTCTTTCTCAAGTGTCCCAGAAAAAAGCTGTGAGTTCCTGGAAACCTGGCCCCTCCCCTTCCACCCTTCCATCCTCTTGGTCTTTCCCAAGGCAGATACACATCACCAAGGTCCCCATTCAGTGTCCTCAGCTGGCTCTCAGCTAATCCCTACAAAGGTGTTAACTGATACTTAAGGTGTTAGCTGTAAACTTAAAGTATGATTCACCACCAGCAGCATTTGGGTTTTAACAGGTTGTTCTTGGGAATGGGAAAACCTTTGAGACCCAGCCAAATGGTACAGTGGGATTTGGTAGTACTTGGTACCTGGAGCCCTTATGGCCTTCCTGGAACCCCCCCATCCACAGAAAGACGCTGGAGCCCAGAGAGCAGCCTTCCAGTCTCAGCTCCACCTCCTAAAAGTTGATACCATTAGACATGTAACAAAACCTCTCTGAACCTCAGTTTCCTCATCTGCAAATGGGTATGTGGAATACCAGCCTTGCAGAATTGTGACAAGGCCCTCAGTACTCAAGAGCTCCCAAGGGCCCTAATATCCTTTTGCCTGTCCCTCACTGAAGGTAACTGTTTCAGCTTTCCCACCTCCTGCCTCCTCACACTCTACCTCCAATCAATCACCAAGTGTGTCTAACTCTCCACTTCCTAAATCTCTTCCCAGGCAAAGTTCAACAGAGTCATTTGCCAGTGCCTGGATAGATGGGAGACTATGGGGACACAGAGTAGACGGTGGGAACAGAGAGTCTAAGCAGCAGGGAAGGAATGGCTTACTCAATAAACAGCGTCAAAACAGCTAGTCATTTGGGAAAAAACACTTAGATCACTTCCTCAAACCACACACATAAAACCATTCTTGATGAAGAGAGATTTAAAGATTTGTAAATATCGTAAAAAACTAGAAAACATTATAAAACAACATTTTCAAAACTTTGCAGTGGAAAAGAGTGACAGGCTTGATCATAAGACAATATTAAACTTTTAAAGGGTTAAAAAAAATCATAAACTTAAATGACAAAAAGACCCATTAAACTAAAAAAATTTTGCAGCATATGACAGATAAGGGGTTAAGTCACTTACCCTCTTATAAATCAACTTGCTCTTGCAAGTCAATAAAATGCATTTCACGTACACATCCCACCCCCCCTACAACCAAGCTCACAGGTGATCTCCCCAGGGCTGATGAAGGATCAATGCTCAGTCTACATCCTAGTTGACCTCACATCTGAAACACCTCTTGCCTTTGGCTTCCGGGACGCCACATTTGCCTGGTTCTCCTCTACCTCGCCGGTTGCTCCTTATCAAGTCACCCTTTTGGTTCTTCCTCAGCCCCCCACTTTCTAGATAAAGGAGGCCCCAGGGCTAGGTCTTTAGTCCTTCTTTTCTTTTCTGTCTATTCTCATTACCTTGATGTTCAACCAATCTCACAGTTTTAGATACTGTCTTTATACTGATGACCCCTAATTTGTATCTCTAGCCAAACCTATCCCCTAAAATCCAGCCTCATTTACCCCACTGTCAACTCTACATTTGCACGTGGATGTCTAATTACACCTCATCTTTTATCGTCCACAGCCAGGGCCTGCTCACCAGTGTGCCACCTGGGCAGTCACCCAGGGTCCCATAGTCAGGAGGGCCTCAAGCTTGGTTTAGCACTCTACTGTCACCACTTGGAAATTCTCAATATTTTTTTAAACAAAGGGCCACCCATTTTCATTTTGCTCTGGGTCCCACACATTAGGTAGTCAGTCCTGTCCCCAGTGGAGCTCCCCCACTCCAAACCCACTACTCCCTATTCTCTGCTCTGTCTCTGTTGTTGGCAGCCCCACCCTTCTAGCTACTTGGGCCAAAATCATTGGAATCATTGTTATGGACTAAATGTTTGTGCCCCCCAAATACATATGTTGAAGTCCTCACTGTAATATGATGGTATTTAGAGGTGGGGCCTTTGGGAGGTAATTAGGGTTAGATAAGATACTGAGGGTGGGGCCCTCAGGATGGGATGAGTGCCCTTGCGAGGAAAAGGAAAGATACCAGAGCTCTCTTTCCATTTTCACACAGAGAAGACATCTTGTGAGCACAAGCAAGCAAAGCAGAGGGCCCTCACCAAGAACTGAGTCTGCTAGCACCTTGATCTGGGACTTCCCAGTCTCTAGAAGTATGAGAAATAAAAGTATGCTGTTTACGCCAACTAGCCTATGGTATGTGGCTGTGACAGCCCAAGATGACTAAGACAGCAATCTTTGGCTCCCTCTCTCTCACACACACCACCTCATCCAATCTGTCAGCTAATCCTATTGGCTCTACCCTGAACATTCATCAACATCTCCCCACCTCCATTAAGGCCCTCTAGTCCAAGCCCCCACCATCCCTTCCCTGGATCATTGCAACAGCCTGCTGACTGATTTCCCTTCTTCCACTCTGGTCTCCTTCACAGCAGCCAGAGGGAACTGGTTAAAATGAAATTCAGGTCATGTCATGTCACTAATCAGAACCTTCCATGACACCCTGCTTCATCCTAAGGAAATGCCAGGTCCTTAGAGTGACCCACAGGTCCTGCATACGTGACTCCTGATCCTTCCCTGGCCATACCTCCCATTCTCCCCTCAGTCACCCTGGTCTAGCCCCACTGGCCTTCTCACTGAGCCCTGAACAGACCAGGCCTACTCCCGACTCAGGGCCCTGGACATCCACATGACTCATTCTCTCACTTCCTACAGTCTTTACTTCAATGCCACCTCCCGGTAAGGCCTTGCTGATTACCATATCCAAGTAGCCCAATACTTCCAATCCCTCCCCGGCTTTATTTTTTTTTTTTCTTCTTAGTATTTAACACTCAAACACAGCACTGCATTTCACTTACCTGTTTTTCCTGGGCTGTCTGTCTTCGACTACAGTGTAAGTTCCATGGAGCAGGTATTTGTCAGTTTTGTTCACTGTTAGGCCCCTAACCAAAATAGTGCCCAACATGGAGTAGGTACTCAATAAATGCTTATTGAATGAATGGACAGGTGAAGAGAAAAATAAGCTGAGGACATGGTATGAACCGGCAAGTCACAAACAAAGTGGTCAAAAAGCACACATAAATACGCTCAACCTCAGTAGTGTTCAAAGAAATGGAAAATAAAGTCAGTTTTACCTATCGGATTGGCAGGGATTTAAGTGATTGACAATGCCCATGGCCTCCTGTGTGCGTGGTAAGTCAGCACAGCCTTTTGGAGGTCAATCTGGCCATACAGATTAACTCTTGAAATGTGTGTGCCCTCTGACCCAGGCAGTCCACTATCAGAAACGCTCCTGAAGGACCCAGAACACGAGTGTACACAGGTGTATGAACTGGGAGATTCCCTGAGTGAGTTGTATAAATAGCCAAACACTGGAAACCACCTAAACAGCCACCATGAGGATTAATAATTGATACATAATTTAAAGACCATCTAATCAATGGGTGTAAAAGGAGAGTGAAGAACTCTGGAATGAGGTACACAATATTTGAAAATTAAAAAATCAAGAGACAGAGCAGTATAAGTAGCATGAGCCCATGTTTTTCCTTTTAAAATATGTTTATAATAAGTACATAGAAGTCTGGAACTGTTTAGCCCTGAGAAGGAAGAAATTATGGGAAGAACCTGAACTCCATGCTTGAAACACTTCTGGATTGTTAGGTAGATAGATAGGTAACATATAAAGAAAATATTACCTTAATAGTCAGAAAAATAATTCACCTTTACAGAGAAAACACTTCCCATGTCTCTCTCATGTTGAGGATGCAGAAACAGGACATTCCAAGCCCTCTATTATCTGACCCTGCCTCATCCCTGTTACTTCCAACCTCTATCTCCACACCCTCAAGCACTCTGGGTTCCAGGCTCATGAAACAATTTTCTATTCCTGGGTCCTTTCACAGCTGCAGGCCTGACTGACAACTCTGTTCACAGGTACAAAGGCACAGCCAACCCTGCCCTGTGACGTCCTAAGCCTGGACTCTGCTGAAAGCGCCAGACGGGGGAAGACAGGACCGAGGCCACTCTCAACAGCCACAGCTGCTGCCCCAGCCTCCAGTGGGAATGGCTCCTGGGACCTGAGAGATCTGGCAATGGTCACTCATTTTGGCCTGAGCAAGTTTGGTCACCCTTGGCTCTAGCACACCTGTCACAGGCACTGGAGGCCACCAATCTGAGGAGGCCAAGGTGGGTGCAGAAGGGGGGACTGGCCAGAGGAGGGAGACTGGAGCATCAGCCCCCACTATGGTTGTCAGATTTAACAAATAAAATTGTATGTCCCATGCAGTATTTGGGATACACTTGTACTGAAAAAAAGATTTGTTATCTATCTGAAGTTCCAATTTAACTGGGCATTCTATACTTTTTCTAGCAAACCTAGCCCAGAACCCATGCCAGCCCTTAGGACTCTTGGCCCTAAGCAGAGTCATCTGAGGTGTCCCGGAGCAGCAGAGAAAGACCAAGTGGAAAGGTGAGCTGGGTCGTGCCTGCTGTGCCTGCCTGCCATTGGAAGGAGCACCTCTGCCCTGGGGCAGTCCCGCAGAGAGCAGGACCTACTCTGGGAGCAGAGTCAGAGCCATCACTTACAGAAGCACCCACACAAGATTAGTACAGTGACTCTGGCAGAAAAAAAGCCAGAGCAACCGCAAGGGGAGCCCCACAGATGCAAAGCCTCTCTGACAAAGTACTTGACAGGTGTGTGCATTAAAGTCCCAAACAACCCACAGACAGTGAACACGTGACAGCAAACAGGCGCTGGTGGAATTATGTATTCTAGGGCCAGTCTCTCAGTGCCCTGGGAGGTGGCCTGGTGAGGATGCATAGCTGCTGGGGTGGCCCACTTTCTCAGAAGTCTGGGAACTCCTCTCCAGAAGACCCTGCTGTGCTCCTCTCACCACTGCCCCCAGTAAGGGCTCATTCCATCCTCACTCCCAGAGCCCTCCCATCCAGTGCAGAGGCATGAGACCAGTCAGCCCACCTCCCTCTCCCCCTACCTGAGTCAGATGGTGCCAGGAGGTAAACAGACCAGCTTCTGGGGGCCCAGGGAGCAGCAGCCTATCCGTCGTGGTCCTAGCATGCACTGTTAGGGAGGAGAAGGGATTAGTGTAGGCAAAGATGGGACTTCTGTTACTCCAAGTGGGCTCACCTCAGCATGAGTTCCCCAAGGCAAATCCTGGTCCCCCAGCCCAGCAGGGCCACATGCTGCCTCCCACCATGGGGATGGGCCTCATGGTGCCAGCCTCTCTGCCATCCCCCACCCCGCTTGAGTGGCCTCTCTGGCCTGGTATTCAGGGTCCTGTCCAAACCCCTACTTCTCACCATGTCGTATTGTCCTCCAGAGGTCAATCACACTCTGCAAGTTGTGTTCAAAACATGTGCACCCATGTATGCATGTGTGTGTGTGCGCGCACACACACACACACACACACACACAGAGGCATACACATATACATGTACAAGGTCTGTCCAGAAAAAGTCCAGCCATTGTTAATATAACAAGAATGGTTTGTACAACATCAATGCGACCTGGCAGCCAAGGAGAGTGGATGGGAATGTGCATGCACGAACAATGACAACCTCACTGTACTAGTCAGTGGGGGTGGTAGACCCCATTGAGTGAGCATGTGCACTGTGTGGCCTTTGCATTCAAAATGACTGAGCAAGTAGGGCTATGAATCTGCATCAGATTTTGTGTTGAACTTGAACATTCCTCTGCAGAAACTATTCAGATGATTCAGAAGGCCACAGCTATGAGTAACTGGTGATTGGCAGCTTCATCACGACAATGCGCCCACTCAAGCATCACATCTCATGCAGACTTTTTTGGCGAAACATCAAATCACCCAGGTGACTCAGCCCCTCTATAGCCCAGATTTGGCACCCTGTGACTTCTGGCTTTTCCCCAAACTAATATCACCTTTGAAAGTGAAGAGGTTTCAGACCATTGGTGAGATTCAGAAAATATGATGGGGCAACTGATGGTGATTGGGAGAACTGTGTGAGGTCCCACGGTGCCTGCTTTGAAGGGGACTGAGGCATCATTGTCCTATGTACAATGTTTCTTGTATCTTCTTCAATAAATGTCTTTATTTTTTCATAATGCATGGCTGGATACTTTCTGGACAGACCCCCATACACATAATACAATCATATACATACAATCATATATACATATACATATACATATACATATACATATACATACACATACATACACACCCATATGAGCAGCTCCACCCCATTCTCTCTGAGATTCCCACTGCTTCCCACCAAGCCTGTCCCCTGTGAGCTTCAGTTACATGTCCTCAACCCAGGATGTCTGGTTTTTGTGCCCCCACCACCTGAAATACTCTCAGCCAAGTCCCGAAGGATCCCACCTGCCTGTGCCAGTCCTTTTGCCCCAGCCTGCCGGGGCTCCCTGACCCACCCTCTCCTTGAGTCATCGTACCCCTCCATCACTCCTACACATGGTCACAAGCTGCTGTTTTCTGTCTTCCCCTCCTCGCTCCTCACTGGAGTATTTCACCCATATCAGTGTTTCAGTGTTTCCTTCAGAGGAGAGTCAAAGCCCCTGCCCTGTCTCCTGCCTTCTCTTCCTTCCCAACCCAGCTCTAGCCACATGGGCCACCTTGTTGCTCTCTGCCTGACATATCATCCTCTGGATCCTCATAGGCCTGGCTCCTCCCCTCTTCCAGGTTCAGCCAAGGCAAATCCTCAGTAAGCCTTCCCTGACTACTATGTATGAGAGCCCCGCCTTCCCCGTGTCACACACCCTGACTGGCTGGTTCGTCATTTGGTTTTCCCTGTCTCAACAATCCCACCATGAGCTTTTCTTCCCCAGTCAGGTTAATTGAGGTATAATTCACCTACAGTAAAATTTACCCTTTTTAGTGCACAGTTCTATGAGTTTTGACAGCTGCATACAGTCATGTAACCACTGCCACGATCAAGATACAAAACAATTTGATCACCCTAAAAAATCTCCATGTGCTGTCCTTTTGTAGTCAACACCCCCCACCCCCAGCCCCTAACAACTTAAGCACTGATCTGTTTTCTTTCCTCTAGTTTTGCCTTTTCCAGACTGTGGTATGAATTGAATCATCTATGTGTAGCTTTTTGTCTGGCTTTGTTCACTTAGCATATTATGCATCTGAGATTTACTTGCGTCGTTTCTTCTATCGGAATTTCACTGTTTTTTTATTGCTGACTGGTATTCAATTGTTTATCCATTCAGTAGCTGAAGGACATTTGGGTTGTTTCCAGCTTTTGGTGGTTATGAATAAAGCCACCATAAATATTCGCATACAGGTTTTTTGTGTGAACATAAGTCATTATTTCTCTTGGGTATTGAAGTAGGATTGCCCAGTTACATGCTAAACATATTTTAAACTTTATAAGAAACTGCCAAACTCCTTTCCAAAGTGGATCTACCATTTTTGGTGGGAACCAATAGCAGATGAGAGATCCGTCTGCACTGCACCCTCACCAGCACTGGGTGCCGTCTGTTCTGTAAAAGTCAATGGATCGTACTAGCTCTGCAGTGGTACCTCACTGTACTATTAACATGTGCTTCGTTACTAACTAATGATGATTAATGATTTTTCATGTGCCTGATTTTTTTTTTGTTTTCTTACCATCACTGTCTGAAACTGTCTTCTGAATTGAATTATTTATGTTTATTTTCCATTTCCCCCACCATATGTGAGAGTAGGGACCTTGACATCCACCCCCCAACACCTAGAACAATATCTGGATGGTGATGATGATGACAACAGTGACAGTGGTGACAGCTAACATTCATAGAGTCCTTATCATGTTCCCAGCATCGTTCTGAGTGTTTTACAAATATCAACTCAATCTTCACAGCCACCCTAAGAGACAGGTGCTATCAATATCCCCATTTTAAAGAGGTAAAAACCAAGGCAGATAGAAGTAACTAGCCCAAGGCCACATAACTAATAAGCCAAGCCAAGCTTCAATCCCCAGTGTTCTAGAGTCACACTCTGCAGATATAATCAGCATATTACATGGCCCATAGCAGTCACATTTGCTGAGGAATAAAAGCATGAATGAAAGCCAACTCACAGCTCTTTCTCTCCCAGCAAGGGTGCTGTCCTGGGCTTGAGGTTATCATATTCAGCACACCACAGACTGAACGTTTGTGTCCACCCGCTTCCATTCACATGTTGAAATCTAATCACCAGTGTAATGGTATTTGGAAGCAGGGCTTTTGGGAGGTGATTAGGTCATGAGGGTGGAGCCCTCATGAATAGGATTAGTGACCTTATAAAAGGGACCCCAGAAAGATTGCTCGCCCCTTTCTCCATGTGAGGATATCATGAAAAGATAGACAGCCAACTATAAACCAGGAAATAGGCCCTCACTAGACACCAAATCTTCCCAAATCTTGATCTTGGACTCCCAGCCTCCAGAATTGTGAGAAATAAACTTCTGTTGTTTCTAAGCCACCCGGTCTACGGGATTTTGTTACAGCAGCCTGAATGGAATAAGACACAGTGGTTTCTGTGTCTCCTCTTGGATTTTCTCCCTCCAAAGCTGAATTCACATTCCCTCTCAATCCTGCTTTTTTCTCCTCCTGAGAAATACAATTTACACGATGGTGTTAATATTTAAAGCACTCAATGGGATAAGGGAAGAGAAGTTGAGTAAAACCAGGAGCCTGGAGGGTATAGGGCCTGGGCCTTACATGGACCTTGCTTGTCCACAGGGACTCTCTCTCAGAGCTTTTTTCACCAGGTGCAGAGAATGAACAGGAAGTCATGGCCTTGGTTCTGAACCCTTGCTCTGAGTTTCACTTCCTGTACAGAGAATTTTATTGCTAATTGAATGTCTGGGCACATTTCCTCCATGCCTTCCCCACCCAGCAGAGTGTCCCCCACATTTCCTCAGCCCCTTTATAGTTAGTGGAGGCCACATGGCCAATGGGCTGTGAACAAAAGTGATGTGTATCATTGCTTAGCCAAAGCATTTAAGAGCCAGTGTGTGACTCTACCATTTTCTCTTCTTTGCAACAGTGAATGAAAGAGGCCACATGTTTCAGATGGGGCAGTTACAGGACGATGATGCTTCTGTTGATCCCCTGCTTGACTGTATGGACCACAGCCTGCCACACTCCTCATTTCCCACACTGGATATGTAATGTGCATTCACAGGCTAAAAGAAGAAAGAAGAAGGGGACCTTTGTTGCATTAAATCACTGAGAGTTCAGAGGGAACTCAGCGCAGCACCTTGCTACCCTACTGCACCACAACTTGCCACTTGGGAGCATATGTCCTTGCTGCATCTGGTCTGAGAACATGTTCGGGTGACTTTCAGAATATGAAAACTAAGCTCCACTTGGCAGCCCCTAAATACCATATTTTGCCGTGTGTGCATTATACATGGGAGTATTATACCCATTAATATACCCATGGTATGTAATAATTATACCCATGTATAATGTGCATCCTCATTTTTCCCTCAAAAATTTTGGCAAAAAAGTGCACATTATACCGAGCAAAATATGGTAAGTGGGGTTTCAAGAGGTAATGGAATAATCTCAATACCCAAGAACATGGGTAGATCCCAGGCCCCACAGCAGGACCCACCAGTAAGACCATCCCCACCTGGAGAAGGGAGGTATTAGCCGAGGCAAGTGGGAGCATCTCCATGACAGTGGGGGCCTTGGCCTACATTCAAGAGTTTGAACTTGACTTTAGAACAAAGGCTAGGGCATCTTCAGAGCTTTATCCCTGAAGCGGGCCTGGGTCCAGCTCTCAGGAGGCCCTGGGGCCCCCAACTCAACTGACCTGAATAGAAAGCAGGGCAGGGCAGGAGGAGGAAAACTGACAGGCTGGAGCTGCCAATGACCGCAAGCTACAAGCTCAATTGTGGGTTTCTGTTGTGAACTTATCGGTACTTTCCTTAGGCAATTATCTCTTTGAATGTTGTGTGCTCCAGTGGGATCACTAGGTGTGGGATAACCCAGGAGACAGGGAGAAGAGGCAGTCCCTCAAGACAAGAATGGGGGTAGGCAGGCAGGCAACCCAAGGGGAAAGCTTGTCGCATCTATAAACACCCTGCATCTACTCCCTCTCTCCAAGAAGTAAAATTTGGCTGCACTGGAATACACTCCTCCCCCTAAATCCAACATGAGTATAGTGTAGCTTCTTTGGGACCATTAGAAAGACTCTTCTACTGTAAGGGAAAAACTCAAGAAGTTCCCTGTATATGAGCACAGATGTTGGTGTCAAGGTTTCTATGTTTTGACTTTGGCCAGGGTAGCAGGAAACTGTGGCACTGCATGGTCCCCAAGAGGGGTACTGGGTGAGCTGGGGGAGGGGACTTGGGTGGGAGGCAGGGGTGGGGGTTGCTTAAATTAAAGAAGCCCCTAAGACAAATCATGCTTGCTAGGAGCTGGGGACCTCAGAACGGGGCCTTCCAAATGAGCAGTCATACAGAATCCTCTCTCAGAGGCTTTGGGGTGGAATTCCCTGGAAAGAACTGAAGTTCAGCTATCCTTTTGGTTAACAATAAAAGGGTATGACTGATACAGGGTAACTATAAACAAAATACTACAAAGAAACAGGCAAAAGCTGTTTCATTTTTTGCCATGAGGATTTATTTATTAGGGAGTTTATTTTAATGATGAGAAATCCATATGTTGAGTTTGGGGATTTTGGTGAAGTTTTTTTCTTTTTTTTTTTTTTTTTTTTTGCTTTGTTTTGTTTTTAGGCCTAAGAAAAAATTTAAATTGGGTGCAGACCTGAAGCTTTAAACCAGTCTGGACACATTGCACCCACCCTCATGATCACAGGATTTGCTTAAATGTGCACGTAGGAAATAACTGTCCATGAGATTTTCTGGGCTTCCTGCTTTTGTTTTCCACAGGCAAGTTTCCAGCCAGTGATGCTGAGAATTACCCGTCCTGGGGTCATGGGTCAAGTGCTGGCTTAGGGCTAGAGCGGAGAGTTAGCCGGGCTAGGTTCAGCCTGGATCCCTGGCTCAAAAGTATACTTCAGCAACCCCACTCAGAGAGGAGAGGATTTTAGATTTGGACATTATGCTCTGGACCTCAGAGACCTGAGTAATGTCGGGACGAACACACTGGCACGTGGAAAACACCTGACTAAAGTGCTGGGGCGAGTGTGCAACATGGCTCATTGCCCCCAAATGGTTTCTGCTCACTGGGCTTCAATTCACTGTCTGCCATGGGTTTGCGGTCTGACATAGATTCAAAGGCAAATGTTGAAAGAAGTTCCTGTGGGCAATTGAGGCAGAGATGGCACAGGAGTGAGGTGAGAGGTGGAGGAAGAATGGAGGGGGTCAGAAAGGGAAAGAGGCACAGAAAGGAGGTGAGGGTGTCAGCACCATTGTCGTCGTCGTCACCATCATCAGACACTTGTCCCTCACTGGATAAGCACTTCACGTGCACTAACACACTGAATTCCCACCCATGCCCTAGGAGGTGGGCACTGCTATTGTCTATGTTTCAGGAAACTGAGGCACCTGGGTGGATAACTTGCCTTGTAAGGAATGGGCTGCATTTCAAACCCAGGCAGTCTGGCTTCAGCACTCATCCTAAGAGTCCCTGATGAAACTGCATTGGTCAGGTTAGAAATGACCGAAAGGCTCCTCAATGCCAATGGTGGGAATTCAGTCTGTGGGTGGTCAGATCCAAGCTGGCAAAAAAAACAAACAAACGAACAACAAACAAAAAATGCTTTCTGTCATTTACTAGTTCTGTGACCTTAAGCAAGTTAATTTCACCTGTCTGGGCCTGGTTCCTTAACCACAGTAGGAGAGCTTACAGGGCCTGTGTATGTGCCCACTCATGTGTCCCCCCTTGTACAATACTTGATAGAAAACAGAAACTCCACAGAAAATAGACACCCCCACCCACCATGAAGCCACAATACAGATGCACCAATCTCCAGAACTTCTAAGCGTGTACATGTGTGCATGCATGTACCCATGTGTACATATATCCTTACCAAGGTGAGTACTCACATGCAACTCTATGTATGTCCTCCCCAATCCTGTCCCCAGCTCAAGGTGGTGGTGGCATCAGCTACACTGTCCCCTAGCCAAACACCCAAGCATCACTCCATAGTCCTTTCTCTCACCCTCTCTCACCCTCATATCCCATCACTATGGGCAACCAATTCCTGAATACTTCTCAAACTCACCTTCTCCCAAATTCTCCCCCAATCCACCCCAGCACAAAGTTCTCAGCTGCCACCTGTCCTCTGGCTTGCAGGTCCCTCTCTCCCCACCCTCATCACAGTGGCAATCAGATGACCTTTTCCAGTCACAAATCTGACCTCATCCCCACGCTGCTTAAAATCCTTTCAGGAAGCCCTGGCTGGTATAGCTCAGTGGATTGAGCCTCAGCCTGTGAACCAAAGGGTTGCCAGTTCGATTCCCCAGTCAGGGCACATGCCTGGGTTGTGGGCCAGGTCTCCAGTGGGGGGCACGCAAGAGGCAGCCACACACTGATGTTCCTCTCCCTCTCTTTCTCCCTCCCTTCCCCTCTGTCTAAAAATATAATGAATAAAATCTTAAAAAAAAAAGAGTTTGTAACAAAAAAGGGGCATTATTTGTACCTGACTCTGTATTTCCAACACACATAACAGATAAAAGTTTTTAAATTCCTAACACACTAAAAGATCCCTTATGGCAACATGAAAAAGGCAAAAAGAAAAGAAAAATGGGCAAAGAATGTAAATGGTCAATATGCAGAGGAGAAATACAGGTGTCCAATGACTGCATGAAAAAAATGCTCAGCCTTGCTAGGGAGAAGGAAAGTCAGGATTAAAACCACAGTGAGATGTCTCCCTGGATTGGCAAAAATTAAAAAGTGTGATAATGTTCACTGCAGGGTGGGAGGCTAAAATGGCCCAACCTTTTGGAACAACAATGTGGCAGTACCTACCAAAATTTTTTTAATAAGCAAACCCTTGCCCTGGCAATCCCACATCTAGAAATCTCTCCTACAGACAGGCTTACATGTGTTGGCAAGATATATATACAAGTCCATTCACTGAAGCATTATTTGCAAAAGTGAAAAATGGAAGGCAACCTAAATATCCATCAACTCAGGACTAGTTGCATAAATTATGCTACATCCAAACAATGGAATATCAGGCAATGATTTAAAAAAAAAAAGAGTAGATCTGCATGCCGGCGGCACTGACAAATATCCACAAATACACTGCTAAGTGAAAAATGAAAGTTGTGGGGTAAAGTGCATCATGTGATTTCATTTACTTTATTTTTTGTTTATTGATTTTAGAGGGAGTGGAAGGGGGCAGAGAAGATGAGAGGGTGAGAGAGAGCGAGAGAGCAAGAAAACAAGAGAGAGAGAGACATTTATCTGTTGGTCCACTTATTTAAGAATTTATTGGTTGATTCTTGCATGTGCCCTGACTGGGAATCAAACATACAAACTCAGCACATCAAAACAACATGAGCCACCTGACCAGGGCCCATTTCTTTCTTTCTTTTTTTTCCTTCAAATAAAATACAATAAATACGCTTCTAAAGGCAAAGAAAAAGTTCTGGAAGAAAGTACACCAGACCAACATAAATGGGACCTTGGCAGAGTGAGATTTATGGGCAAAGAGAGAACTTTCCTACTTAACAGGACACGCTTCTAAATATATTGTTTCAATATTTTCTCATGAACAAATATCGCTTTTACAGTAAAAAGAAAAGAAAAGGAAAGAAATACCTCATTCGATGGCCCTTCACAGGCTGCAGGACCTAGTCGGGGCTCCTCTAGCACCCAAGGTCCCTCAGGACACAGTTCCTATGAACCAATACTTGTGGTCACCACTCATCTCATTCTTACCCTAAGCCTAGACATGCCCAGCTCCTTGTCTGTCCCCCAAACTGCCCCTGGCCCTTTGTCTACATGGTTCCCTCTTCCCAGATGTCCTTTACTTTGTTCTGTGCCTCATATCTCACCTTCTCATGTGCCCTCACATTCTAGACACTCTGTGAATGTCTCCCACACACAGCCTTCACACTCCCTCCTGCAGCAATGGTGACAGCCAACATTCAGGGGGCACACCGTGTGTCTATGGATTGTTTCGTTCAATCCTTATAGCCACCCTAGGAAGGTCTGTTATCACCTCATTTAATAGATGAGTAAACTGAGGCACAAGGAGATTACATGACTTGCTCAAAGTCACACAGCCAGGAATCTGCAGAGCCTGTAAGTGAAGTCAGGCAGTGACCATGCAGCCCTCTGCCATATTCAGCACACAGGGCTGGATTACTCCAATACCCGTACCTGCCAAGCTTGAAGATGTGCCTGTAAGACCAAGGGTGGGGTCTGACTTCTTCCTGCACCTAGAACCTGGGCAGGTGGGGAGCATGCATAGGGAGCTCTTGCTCGGGCGAGAGGGCCAGAGCCAGACCGCACCTCTACCCAGCCAGGATTAATGTGGCTGTCTCCTGAGGAAACTGGGGTAGGGGAAAGGGTAGGGTCAGCTGAGCTGACCCAGAACTGCTGAGAAAAGGGATGAGTTTGTGGAGGTGTATCACCCCCAAAGCAAGAACCCCTGCAACCTCCTGAACCCCTACTGTATGCTAGGCCCTAGAGTTAAATGGTCAGGAATTCAGGGGCCAGGAGATGACTCTGCCCTCCAGCCATCTGCAAAGTCATATACAGGGAAGACAGAAACTGAATAGAGGGACAGACAAAGAGCTGTAGGATGGTGCTCAGGAGAGGAGGGCCCGGCTTCTGATCGGGGTGAGGGCAGACACGGTTTCCAGGAAGGAAGCGGCATTAGACTGTTGGTAGGAATGCAGACTGGTGTAACTACTGTGGAAAACAGTATGGAGGTTCCTTGAAAAATTAACAATGGAACTGCCTTATGACCCAGTGATTCCACAGCTGGACATATATTAAAAAACAAAACAAATAAACAAAAAAAAAAACCCTGAAACACTAGTTTGAAAGAATATATGTACCCTTATGCTCAGTGCAGTATTATTTACAATAGCCAAGATATGGAAGCTGCCCAAGTGTCCATCAACAGGTGAGTGGATAAAAAAGCTGTGGCACCTATACGCAAGGGAATATTGCTCAGCCATTAAAATGAAGGAAATTTTACCTTTTGTGACAGCGTGGTTGGACCTGGAGGGTATTAACGCTAAGTGAAATAAGCCAGTCATATGTGGAATCTAAATAACAACATAAACAAACAAAATAGAAACAGATTCATAGATACAGAGAACAAGCTGAGAGTTGTCAAGAAAGGGGTTGGGAGGTTGGGTGAGAAAGGTGAAGGGATTAAGAAGTACATATTGGTAGCTACAAAACTGTCACAGGGATGTAGATTACAGCACAGGGAATATAGTCAATAATAATTTCGTGATAACTATGTATGGGACCAGGTGGGTACTTGAAATATTGGGGGACCACTCAGTAAAGTACCTTATTTTCTTACCACTATGCTGTACACCTGAAACTAATATAGGATAACACTGAATGTAAACTGTAATTGGAAAAATCAAAAACAGAAGTGGCATTTGGGCCAGCGTAGAAGGGTTGAGGAGGAGGATCTGGGCATATGGAGCTGGGAAAGGGAGCCCCCAGGAGCTGGAGCAGCTTGAGCAGGGCCTGGAGTGGGCAAGTGTGGGGAGTGCTGGGGAGGAATCACTGGTTTTGGCTGAAGCACAAGGCAAGTATGGAAGCTGCAGTGGACTGGGGGGAGGTTGCTGTAGGCCTTTGGAGGGGAAGCTGTTTGCAGGTAAAGAGGGGGCAGTCCTGGCCACCTCAGCTTGTCAGGCAGTCGCCCTTAGCAGTTATCTATATGGCTGTGGCCTAGTTCCTGACCTTGGTTCCCTCACTTGCAGAAAATAATGTGCCTTCCCAGACTGTTAAGAGGATTGAATGATACAGTGGTTTTCAGCTCCTGGAACGCAGGGAAGGAGGACAGACCAATCTGGGGGCACGGTGCCAAAGGAGATAGGGGTGGCTCCCTGAGGGCATCTACCAGTGTAGCGTAAATTTGTTTGCACCTGTCCACGCCTCCCCCTTCCCCTGCCTGCAGGCCTCTTTAATACAATCCCTCTGTTTAAAGTGTAAATTCAAGATAATGTGATTTCAGACTTTTCACCTTAAAGAAAAAAGAGAGGAAGAGCCCAGTGATCTTGAGTGGGTCCCTGACCCTCCCAGGGCCTCAATTTCCCCCTGTGGGGGGGGGGGTTCTCTACGCCTGGTTATTCAGAAAGGGCTGGGCCATGGAAGGAGGGAAATGGGGAGAGGGAGTGGAAATCCAGAGCAGTGGGATCCGAAGAGGGGAGGGGTGGGATGAAGGAAGCAGAGCCCTTCTTCCTGGGGCTAGTCCCCTACCCAGTCATGGTCCCCCTCACCGGCTGGAAGCCCTGGATACCAGTCTGACCTGCCCAAAGCTCAAGTCCCACAGCCCTCAGTGCCCAGGCTGTGTTCATCCAGATCATGGTGAGCAGTCAGAAGAAGAGGAGCCCCACCGCCCAGGGCAAGTTCACGGGCAGGCACAGCAGTGTGCAGGCCTGGAGGCTGTAAGGCCTGGTGTTCCCTACCAGGCTGCTACAGGGGAGTAGCATCAGGCAAATCGCTTTAATCTCCATTTCCTCTTCTGTGCCATGGAGAAAAACACCTTTCTTCTGAGGTAATATTATCGACGAGTGCCTGGCACACCATCAAACACCACAGGTGTCCTTTGGTTCACCAGGAGTTTAGGGTGGCCTGGGGGAGTCACAGCCAGTTCCTGGAGGAGGGCGGGGGGAATCACTCACCCTAGGCCCCCCACCCTTCCATGGGTGTCGTCCACCTCATCTCTCACCTTCTGGAGAGCAGAGACCACCTTTCGACCTCCTTACTGGACTGCCTTCAGCACCTCCCTCCCACCTGCTGCCCGAGGAACACTCTAAGTGCAGATCTACAGTCCCCCAGCTCTCTGGGCCTCTTGTGCCTCAACTCTGATCACCAGGCTGTCAACGCCTGTTTGCTTGTCACCTCCCCCACCAGTCCTGTGGGCAGGGACCATGTCTGATTCATCTCGTCCATTCCATTGTGTGGGTCCTGGCACAGAAGTCCTGCCCACAGGCAGTAGAGCTGGCAGTGGGGATGAAAAAAAAGAGTCACTCACCCCTCCTACCTGGACACCTGTTTCTCTGTTGACACATCCATGACAATGCTAGGCTCAATGTGGAACCAGGAATAAGCTCCAGTCTGTTCAGGATCAGGGCTCAGTGTGGGGCTGGGGTCAGGGCTCCACGAAGGACATTTTCTGCTGCCGCCCCACCACCCAAGGCTCAGGATTCGCCCCAGCCTTACCCATTGCTTTGAAAACAATGTATCCTGCCTCTGGGATGTCAGGGCCTGTCTTTGGGGGTCCCCATTATGTCTACCCTCTACCCTGAAAAGACCCATCCTGTGCTGTACTCCAGACAGCTCTGCTCAGATCTCCACATTCACTTTGCTCGAGACACCACATGACCCCAGCAGAGGTGCCTCAATGAGAGAAGCGCATCCTTGCATCACTAAGTGGCCTTCAGAAATACTTGGGGCATAGATACATTCCCAAGCCAAGGAGAAGTAGTTTGTGGGTTTCCTGACGTTTTTCGATTATCCACCCCACTGCCCCAACTCCATTAGCCCAGTTGATTCAGCATCAGCAGAGGTAAACTCAGGTCTGGGTGAACATGCAGGTGAAGGCACATGGCAATGAGATATGCCACCCAAATGCCTCCCCCTGTCATAGTGCCTAAAATCCTTCCTTAGTGCTCCTTGCTGTAAAGCCACCCTTGATGACCCTCCATGCTGGGTTTACTAGCCCAGGCCTGGCACTCACAGGGCTCAGAAATGGGAGCTGAATCAGACATCGGCCTGAGTGGGCATCGGAACTGGGCTTACTTCTGAGAATGGCAGTGCCAGGGCAAAAGGCTGTACCACCCCTCGGCACCCACCCATCCAGCCAAGGCCCCTCGCTGTCTCTGCCTGCTACTCTCAAGCAGAGGGTCAAGTCGATTTGCTGGTAAGACACATGATTCTCATTTTAATTAATTAAAGAAAATCTAATCACTGCATTAAACTTCTCATTACTCCACTTGAATATCCGTTAAGTAAATTTAATTATCAGAGGATTGAGTTTCTCAGTCTCTTCCACTAGTTTCTGATAAGATGAGGAGCGGAGAGAGAAGCAGGTGGGAAGAAAAACAATGCCAATTCTGACTGTGGAGGGCAGGGTGAATACTGTCTTGCAGCCACCATGGTCAGGCTCTCCTGTCTCCCTGGGGAAAGGGTTGTCTCTGGGCCTGGGGGAGACCCCCTCAGCCTCGCTGCCCCTAGGACGGGGAAGACCTAGCATTTGGCTACAGTTGGTGTGGAATGCTTCATTTATGACCACTCTTGGTTATTTATGCCCAGCTCCTTCTAAAACAGCGAGATGTTGCTGAGAACAGCACAAGCCCAAAAATAAGAGAAGAAAACAGAGCACGGAAAAAAATGAGAGAAAAAGATAAAGCCAGAGGCAATGCCATTGAGCAACTGCATGCCACAGCATCCTGAGACTTATCAGAGATGGGCCACAAGCCAGCTAGGAGTTTCCTAGCAGCCAAGGTAAAGAAAGCAGTTCACTTTGGCACTGATGCAATAACTGATGGAGCATTCAGGAGAAAATGAACACTGAGCTTTGGTCCTTTCATCTGTAAAAAGGGTGGAAACAGAGGTTGGACTGAAGGAGATAACCACTGGCTGAAGCAGTAAGCAGAGGCTTCCTGTAGGAGAATCCTAAACTAGGCCTTGAAAAAGAGCACGAGAAGACTCCGTCTAATAATTATTTGTTATCTGCCTCCCCGACTTGGAGACATCTCCTTCCTGCCAGCAGGGCCACAAGGTGCCTTTGGGAAATGTCTTCCCCTCATTTCTGGTCAAACAGTTGGGGAAGGATGGACCCTGGCCCCCAGGCCCCCAGACCATCCGTGTTTCCAAGTCCTGTGCACCCAGTTGAAAGACCAAGGTGATCCAAATCTTGCCAATAGAGTACAAGAGACAACTCCAGGACTTTCATTTGTTCCATCAGGAAAGCAGATTTTGTCTCTACCCCAGCCCCAGATTTAAACCTAGAGGCAGGTTGCCCCAAATTGCTGGCAGGCATCTTGTGACCATATCCTGTGAAATACCACTAGGAATAGAGTCATCACCAAAGAAGAGGAACAGAGGAATACAGACGAAAGCCAGATCCTGGTCACACTGTTTGAGCTGCTGGATCAAGCCCTGCCTGAAGCCCGCCCTACCTCTGGACACTTTGGTTACTTGAGCTGACCATTTCATTTTATTGAGATAGATTTTTTTTGTTACTTGCAACCAAAGGGCTCCTGACAGATAGTGTTCATAAAGGTATCCTTCCTGTTCCAGGGACCAAGAAGGCTCAGGTATCCCTAGAAGCCAGGGAGTGGGCAGGGTTGGGATGACACCTACCGTGACTGCTACTGTGCCCCCACTGAATCCCAAAGCTTGAGGAGTCCTCTTGACCCAGGCTGGGGCGAGAAGGAGGCTTGGGAGCTGGTCCAGGGGCTGGACAGGGCCAAGGCTCTGAAAGGCCCGTGGGAGGCTGTGTGGCACCCCAGGCTCAGGGCAAACAGGACATGGTCTTGGGGTCCCTAGAAAACAGAAGCAAGAGCGATGAGTACGATTCATTTCGGGGAAAGAGGGACATTTGGGCACAGGTTTTAGGGCAGACAGTGGCCACGCCTTGACAAAGGAGAGACCACAGTCAGTCAAGTTTGTCTTCACTTCCTCACACCTTGCATCTTATTTTCCTCATTTACTGGCCTTTCTTCCAGGTTCCTCCCCTCCCCCTGGCGAACCTCCAGGCTACAGAAAAGCATCTGCAGAAGGTCTGCCCTCTGCAGAGAAGAGAGGGTTGGGGGCAACCACAGCTGGAAACCATGTGCTGTTGCCAGAGCGTCTGAGTTTGGTGGTGGGGAAGGGTTGGAGGAGCTTCACCCTCTCGTGCTGTGGACTCATTTCTCACAGTTCCTCTCCCCAGTGAGTGCCCAGAACTCAGCCTAGGGCCTGAGGCACCCAGAGTAGGACAAGCTGAGTAAGGCAGCCATCTTCTTTGATCTCTCGCCCAGGTTTCTAAAGGAACCCTACAGAGGATAATGTTTAACCCAGGGGGACGGATGATGGTGATTCAGGCATGGGCAGAGACCTGAGTAGGGACCACCTACTCTGCCTGCAAGCCATCTGCGCTTGGGCACCATCCCTGGCTGGGGGCCACCCCTAGTGGGGTCCACACTCATCCCCAGCTTCTCTCTGAAGCCAAGCTAAAAACTTTAGGAAGGGAAACAGGGTGTAGCTTTTTCAGACTCAGGATGCGTCCAGAATCCTGGCCTTTGAAAAGTCACTTGGCCTCTTTAAGTCCTTAATTAGTCCTCTAAGGGCCACTCGCCTTCCTCTTGGCTCCATAAAAAGACATGACGACAGGGATCCCAAATCGCAACACAATAAGGCTGACTGGCTCTCTAGAAATGTCTCTAGACCAGCCTAGTCCAACAGAGCTTTCTGCAATGATGGAATGTTCTATGCCTGTGCTGCTCAGTGTGGTAGCCACTAGCCACAGCTGGATATTGAAATATGGGTAGCATGATAAGGAAATTAACTATTTTATTTTATTAATTTACATTTAAGTTGAAATAGCCACATGTGAGTAGTGGCTACCATAGTGTACAGCATTGTTCTGGACCTAACCTTGCCAGGCCCCTGACCACAGTATATGGAGAAAACTGAGGCCCAGAGAAGGGAAGGAATTTGCCCAAAGTCATACAACAAGAACATGGTAAAGGCAAGACCAGAATGTAGTTCCTCTACCTCCTAGTCCCAACTCTACAGGGCACCTACTCTGTACTTTTCCATGGTAGCTTTTCATGTTCTCCCATCATGATCAGCACAGTCACAATGAGTGTCTTGCCGCCCTCCTACCCATGCTGCTGCTCCTGTGTCAGCATATCAGACCACCTCTGAAGGGACCTCCTTCTCCCAGCCACTGCCTCTGGCCTGTCCCTCAGCCACCCAGCAAAGCAGCCTCAATGAAATGTCCCTGAGGTTGCCTGGGGGAATCATTCATTAGTGGGGAAGTGCTCAGGGCACAGAGCTGTTCACTGCAGGGTTATTTATAACAGCAAGATGCTGGAAGCTGCCTGAACATCCCACAACAGAGATGACAAAGTGCATCATGAAACCTCTGCTCACTAGAATATTACACAGCCAATAAAAATGATAAACATAGAGATGGGTAGTGACACATAGCAATGCTTACCTAGCAATATTGAGCAAAACAAAAGGAAAGAGATGAGGGTGGGGGCTGGGTTGCCACAGTATGCAGTTCTCCGTGCTTACTGAGCCCATTCACATCCATTACCCCTGGACACACCATGGCGTTGTGGGGTTCAAATTAGTGACCATTCTACAGATGGGAGAGCTGAGGCTTAGGAAAGCTACATACATACCCCTGGTTACATGGAGAGTCTTTAAGGGCAGAGTTGAGGCTTGAACTCTTAATTGCTGACTCTAAGGACAGATCCCACAGCTGCCTCTTTGTGCCAGAATGGGGGCATTATGGGTGCCCTGTCTTTTCTAGTTATTTATTCATCTTATTTAACAAAAATGTACTAAGTGTCAGGCACCTGCCTGAGTGCTTTATAAATGTCGACTTGTAATCTGCACAACTGAAAGAGGGAGCAACTATTAGATCCTTATTTTTTGGATAAGAAAGCTGAAGTACAGAGAAAGAACTTGCCTGAGGTCCAGGGCCACTTGTGCTTCCCACATGTTCTGTAAGGTCCTAGTATTGTCCTGACAGGAAAAGGTCAAGGGTAGAGAGAAAACAGTTGTTGCCTTGAGGTGGTGAAAACATGGATGTGTGTGTGTGTGTGTGTGTGTGTGTGTGTGTGTGTTTCCTTTTTAATTTCATGGAAATTCTTTTTGTAGCAATTGGAAGAAAAAAGTTCAAGAAATAAAATAAATGTACCACAGATTTTTTTTAAAAAAAACCAGCACACACAAAAATGAAAAATTATCAAATGCATCCAAGAGACCCCACACTGCAACGATAATCTGCCTGCCAGCAGCAAAGCTCACGTCTCCGGGCTTGTCTGCCAATTTCCTGCCCCCTCCCACCACTTCCCTCCGCCTGGGTGAGGGCACTGGAGGAGCAGTCCCGCGTGGAGATGGACTTCAGTAAACTCTGTCTGCCTCCTTCAGCACAGCCCAGCAGGCCAGCTGCCTGTGTGCTCCTCCTGCTGGTGAGGCCTAAACTCAAGAGGCCATGGCATCCAGGCCTCAGCCTCCAGTTCCAGGCCGCCCCCTTCCACAGGTGGAGCAACTTAAGCACAAGAGGTGAAAGACCTCACCAGAGGTCACACTGCTACTGAACAAGCAAACATATATGTGCACACATGCATGTGTATGCACATGACCCACATGTACCTGTGTGTGCCTCCCATGCATGCAGTGGTTCAGGCTCAGGCACTCCCAAGCCTATCATTAAAAGGGCAGGTGATTCCCAGCTATACACATACACACACACACACACACACACACACACACACACATTATATTATATTATTAACTGCTACTATATCCACAGTTGTAGGATGGTGTATTCCTCCTTTACATGTTTCTGTATTATTATTCATTCTGTCATCAAATACTTATTGAGCACTTACTCCATGCTAGGTGTATTACAGGTACTGGAGATTTGGTGAGGTACAAAAAACAGACAACTGTGGTACTCTTATGGGGACTGGGTTATAGATGATAAGCAAATGAATAAACAAGATAATTCCAGGCAGTAATTAAAGTACAATTAAGATCATCAAACCTGGTAACATGAGACAGAGTGCCTAGGCTAGGGTTAGGAGGTTACTCTAGCTGGGAGGTCAGGGAAGGCCTTTCTGTAGAGGTCACATCTGAACTAATACATACATGGCAAGGAATGAATTCACCATGCCTAGAGCAGGAGGGTGTGGGCAAAGGGCAGAGGTAGGAGGGAGCCAGTGTTTCTGAGGAATAGCGGACAGGCCAGGTGCCTGGAATAAGGTGAGCAGAGATTGGGGCAACGGTGGGAAATGAGGTTGCAGAGGGAGGTTGGACCCTGAGGGTGAGTAAAAGGGCTTTGGATTTCATCCCAACTGCAACAAAAAGTCACTAGAGGGTTCTAACAGGGACAGGACTGCTATGATGTTTTCTTCATAGCGAAGTTCCTTGGGGCTGCTGAGTGGAGCCTGGATTGAAGGGGAGCAGGCTGAGAGCAGGGGACCACTAGGCTATTGCAGCTGCCCAAGGACAAAGAGACCAGGCTTAGCCAAGGTGAGGGAGGGACTAGTAGGATTCAGCACGTGAGCTGTAGCAGAAGCAGTGGCCTGAGCTGGGTGTGAGCGGTGGAGTAAGAAAAAGGCACCGAGGGCGACTCCTAGAACTTTCGCCACAGACATGCACGGCTTTAGCATCAGACCCCCCCAGTCAAACCCAACTATAAATGGCACATAACTCCTAAAATATCACAGCAGATGAGCCACCTATGGAGACTGTCACCACCCCCGCCCCCACCCATTGAGTCTCTCATCCTCCAGGGAGCATCTTTCTCCTCCCAAGCCCCTGCTCTGTTCCCTGGCCCAGGCTGTAGTATGTAGGGAGGAGCAGAGACTGGGCACCACTCTCAGGCTGACAGGAGACAAGATTGTCCAAAAGACAGACAGGGCAGGAGGCAGGATGGCAGGGGTGCAGAGGAGCTGGGCCAGAGCAGGGACCCTGCACATGCTGGTTAAAGAACATGCTAGCTGAGCCCGTGAGAAGTTATAGGAGGAAGCATGGGGGCTGTGGTGAGGGACAGTGTCTGGCAAAAGCATGAGTTTGAGGATAAGACCACTCAGGGTTTGTGTTCCAGCTCTGTCCCTTGCTAGCTTTGGGACCCTGGGTAAGTTATTTTCACTTTCCAAGACGCAGTTTCCTCATCTGTAGAGTGGCAACCACAGTCCTCCCACACAAGTTGTGATGAAGATTTGGTGAAATGATATATGGGAAGAACAGGCATTTATAAATATTAGCATCGTTCCCCTTTTGTTTTAAAAAGAGGAAGCCAATTTGGGCTTAGACTAGTGAGCTTCATATCTATTCTAATGGAAGTTCTAGAAGGGCTACACAGAACACCAGGAAAGACAACAGCAAGTTGGAGGAGTTCACTACCAAAGAGTCTTGCAAGATAACCACACATCCTCTACTGGCTGCTCAAAAAGGATGACATGCAATTCCCTGGCCCTAGTGGCATCTATGAGGCAAAAGTACCACCATGTTCTCTTTCAACATGTTTGAACACCTGATTCCCTGGGGCTTCCCACATAGTACCACTTTGTCTCCGTGCCCATGCTCATGGGGCCTAATGACAGGTCAGATGTGGAGAAAGGCAGAAACACAATTATTGCCACCCTCAGCCCTCGATCATCTCAGCCAACTCAACAGTACCTATCCCATGCTGTTTAAACTAACCAACAAGAACTCAGACCTCATGATGAGCTGTGCTGTGCTGGAATTTGTGGTTGAAGAGGGTGTCTCCTACCTTCCACACTGGATGATGCCAAATTTGCCTCATTTAGGTGGAGTGTCAACCTTCAAGTGACCACATACTCCAAATTTCAGCCTCAGTGCCCTCACTTTCTGGACATCCTAAAGCAGTATTAGAAAACATATGGAGAAATTTTGCCTGTCTGACTACTGAGGAAGGGCAAACTACAACAACAAGATCTATGAACTGTGGGTGATACAAACCAAGCCTGACAAGGCTGTGTCCATCATCAAGTGTGACATGAATGCAGACTCTGATGCTCTAGTGGACTACAAAGAACCCTAAAAACAAGTCCAGCATGAAGAGTCAACTGAAGGCAAAGCTGACCACAGGGGCTATGCTGAAGAGCTGGAGAGTCTATTCTTTGGCTCTGGGAATAGAATGGAAAGAAATAAGGAATGTGTAAAGCCCAGCCCCTCCCCAAATTAAGCCTGGAGACATTACAAGAGGAATTCCAGCCCTGGCCGGTGTGGCTCAGTTGGCTGAAGTGTCATCCCATAACTGAAAATTTGAAGGTTCAATTCCCAGTCAGAGTACATACCTAGGTTGTGGATTCGACCCCTGGTATGGGCACGTTCGATCCCTGCTACGGGCATGTGCGATCCCCAGTATGGGCGTGTACTGGAGGCAACCAATTGATGCTTCTCTCTGGTATCAATGTTTCTCTCTCCTTTCCTCTCTCTAAAAAAGAAAAAAAAAGAAAAGAAAAGAAAAGAAAAAAAGAAAAAATGTTCTCTAGTGAGGATAGAGTGAATAAGTAAAAATAAAAGAGGAACTCCCAGTTACAAATTTAAACTTGGTAAGATCATTTTCATTAGAAATTCACATCCACTGGTGCAAAAGGTTGAAGGGGATGAAGCTGGAGGCAGATTCGTTGCTTTCTCTGGAGGACAGTCATTGCATAAAAAGTTGTATCCTTGGCTGACTGGAAAGTAAAATAATCAATTGCAATAAAAGAAAAAAGTGACATGCACTCCAGCAAAGCCCTCATGACATCCTTATGGAGGAGACAGGAAGCTGGCCTAGGTTGCTCTGTGGTTAGCTAAGTAACCATGTCCAGGAATGTGTGGGGTGGGTCAAACTGGCCCCCAGGGTAGGTTCTCACTGGTACTGGCACTGGCACTGGCACAGCTGGTCCTTGGCCCTGCCTAGAACTTTTCTGAAAGACTAGGATGGAATCTTGAAGGTAGGTCCAGCCTGGAAGGGGTCGATTACGGAGGCAGAGTCCTCTGTACAAAGCCCTCCACTTGCCCTAGGAATGGGCCAAAGTGGACAAGAGACAGTCAGTGGAACAGGGGTGAATCCTGAGAGTAGCTCCCAGAGCCAGCTGCACAAGGTGGCTAGAGAGCCTGGTGGCCAGGAGACCCTGAGGCTGGGCGAGCCAGCCACTCTAGCTCTGGAGATGGTGCAACCACCTCCAGACAGCCATGCCCAGTCATCAATCTATCTGTCCAGAAGGTCTTTGATAAAGCGAGATCTACTCACAGGGACCTTGTCAGGAAGATGTGGGCCTGGAACCCATGTCCCCTGGGGACTTCAGGTCTCCGACAAAGACTTGGCATTTGTGGGCCCAGAGAGCAGAGCTAGGCCCAAAGGGAAAAGATTTCAGGGAGACAAATCTTTCTTTATCATTGGAAATCATGAGCTCCTTGTCCCTGGGGGCATGCAAGTAGAGGTCTGGGGACCATGTCTGTCACGTATGTTGGATGGGGTGGGTACTAAATGGGAAGAGGAGTTGCTTTCAGCTGTGAGATTCTTCAGGTTTATCAACATATGGATTAGAGCTAAATTGTATAGATCAAAGTGGGTGTTACAATGAGTTAAGGGAAGGCAAAGTAATGATAGTTATTATTATTATGACATTATAGATCACAGAGCACTCCCATCTATGCTCTATCTGGATCTTCTACCCAACCTATGAGGCAGATAAGGTAGGATGATTAACCCCATGTAGTAGATGAGGAAACTGAGGCCAAGAGAGGGAATGGGACCAGCTCATGGTCCCACTGTGCATCAGTCCCAGATTCTCTCTATGGCTCTATACCTAGGGACCTTCCCCTCCTGCACCTACAATGGTCATCCTGCTATTCCCTGCCCTGGAAGGAGCAGGAATCTCTCCCACCAAACCCCACCAAACCCCACCACACCCTAGGCTTCAATGCAGCTTCCAAGGGTTCCCATCCATTAAGGGTTCCCATCCATTAAGGGTTCTCTTTGCCTGTCCTTCTGAAATCTGGCGGTAGGGTCCTAGTCTGAAAGGCTTAACCCAGGTTACACAGGCGTTGTTCCTCTACCCTCTCTCCTTTTTCCCCCGAGAGTCTTGTCTCAGCCCCTTAAAAGTTGGTTCCTTCAAGCCACACCTGGAAACAAGCACTAAGCTTTGCCCAGGAAATGAACTCAAGGAGAAGGGTCCCTCCCACTCAGCCTCATTCTTCGCCTCACACCTGCACAGGCAGCTTGTGACCAGGGGATCCACAGCTCACCTTGCCAAGTACCCCTCCTGACCACCTTCCCCTTTCCTGTCCACAGAGGCAGAAAAAGGGCAACTGAGCAGGAAAGGTCAGGGCATCAGAAGGTGGGGGCTCTCCAGGGGAAATGGTTCACCAAGGCAGAGCAAACTGCCACCACCAGCATCACCCCTGGGCACATTACACATTGAACCCTCAGAATGCAGCATCTCACTTTACAGATAAGGGAACGAAGGCTCGGAGATTAAGGAAGTTGTCCAAATTCAAAATATTAAATTGAACAGAAACAGCTTGTAAGTCCTGGAGTCAGGATTTGAACCCAGGACTGACTGATTCCAAATACCCACTGCTTTATCTCAGGCTCCCTGCTGCTGGCACAGATGTGCAAGGCAGCTCAAATAGGCAGCCTGGTGAGCAGATGCAAGCAGGTAGGAGGAAGAAGGCAAAGAAAGGGTTAAGAAGGCAAGACAAAGATAAGACAGAAAACAGAAGACAGGTGACCTGACAAGGGGTCCTCCCAGGGTCCAGGAGGAGGCATCTCCAGAAGCTGCTCTCTTGATCAATGAAAGGCCATCTAGTGCCATTTCTGCGGCCATCTGCCCAGCCTCCGTAAGCCCATGGGTGGCTAGAGGGTCTAGCCACCCAAATTGCCTGTGTGGCTGAGTAAGTGTTGGGGGCCAGCCAGGTGCTTTGTTTTTTGCCAGCAGTGAGCAGTCAGCCTGTCCCCAGGGTATGCAGGTTTTAAGTACCAGCCCATCAACTGAATATTTAAGAAGGAAAATGCTTTTTCTTCCAAGTGAGAAAAAAGGAAGAAGGAGGAGCCCGCAAAGGAGAGGTAGGGAGGGAGGGAGGGAGGGAACGAGGTAGAAATCTACCCCACCACAGTAGTCAAGGTCACAGGCATGACTGCAGGGAGGGCACTGGCCAGGCGCCGGCAAGGAGCCTTTAATCTGGGAGTTCCAGCTCCGGAAACCAAACAACTGAAGCCAGAGCACATCACTGCCCTGAATGATCTGTCGGCTTCTATTAGGCTAAATACCTCTGTATAATGGGGAATTATCCTCTGAAAAGGCAACCTGCCGGCCTTTCCAAGGACAGGGTACAGGACAGGAACCTCTCATAGTGAACAGGGGGACGGAACAACAGGACCGCCTCAGAAAGCTACCCCTCACCATCCGACACCCCTCCTTGAAAGTCAGTGAGCAGCTGTGTGACACTTGGTCGGTGGGGCTGCCAGCCTCCAGTCCTCCACCCCAGGTTCTCCCTCACTCCCTCCACGTAGGAGCCTGAAAAGATGCCACACCTGCGATGTGACATCTGTGACAGTGGATGACCCTGTATGAGCCCCTCGCACAGGCCCTTTGAACCTCCATTTCCCCATCCGTTAGACAGAGCTGACAACACCCACCCGAGGGCTGTGTCTTGGGAGGGAAGGAAGATGGTCCAGAGTCCAGCAGAGCCCAGTGGACACTTGGGACAATTTTGCTTGTGCTGCCCTGCCCACTGGTAAGGACCTCCTCGTCTTTGTCCCCTCCTCCTCATCCTCACTGGCCCCCGTAGAGCACTACTGTCTCTGCCAGGAAGCCCTCCCTGCCCCTACCACGGGCATCTCCTACAGCAGAAACCCACCTCCCAGTCTCTGGTTGGTGTGTGCATTTGGGAGCGTCAGCCTTAGGGTTCACCTCTGAACAGGCCAGTGTTTCCTCCCTCCTACCCTCCCCACACCCTTCCCACACTCGGGACTGGCAACAGGACTCTGCCCAGAGCGGGAGGCTTGGAGGCAGGGGCCGGGTCCACTGAAGGGCGGCACTCGTGGGAAGGTGGCCAGGACCAGGGAAGCTGGGCCAGGAAGCCAGACATCCCAGGACATGAGTCAGTGAGAGCAGAGTGGTACGCAGACCATCGTCAGGACTGCCAGGGCACAGGGCAGAGCTGAAGTCAAGTCAGGGAGTGTGGAGATGGACTCAGTGCTGAGGTGCTGAAGGTGCTTAGGCCAGGCCAGGACCAGTCAGTCTCAGGGGTCAAGAGGGACAGGACTGACCTGTTGTGTGGGCAGGGGGTGCAGCGTGGGCCAAAAGGCTCTAGCTGGGTAGGCAGCAGTGCAGCAAAGCTGAGAGCCAGGTGGGGAGGTTCTACAGACCCTAATCTCTGCCCCTTGGGACTCCTGTGCCACCCTCAGCCTACAGTAAAGCCCTAGGACAGTTCAGGGTCCCTCACTGCAGATGCAGCCACTGATACTGTAGCGTGTGAGGCTGAGCCAGGAAGGCACGCTGTGGCCAATTCCAGGACTGTGTCCACAGTCCAGTGGGACACCCAGGGCAGCTGGAGGCATGCCATGCTGCCCACACTCCACTGTAGGTCCAAAGTTCCAGCCCAGAGGACCCACAGCCTTGGGGCACCATGTTTCTTGACTAACTCACTCATTCAGCAAATGCTCTCTAATGCTTTCTGTGAACTAAAGGAACAAAAATGCCCAAGGTCCTGCTTCGGGGAGCTCACAGTCTAGTGAAGCAAGTGGGCAGAAGAAGTGGGGGCACACAAGGAGACAAGAGACCACCACTCGGACTTTGTGAGAGGGGAGCCCAAGGAGCTATGGGAAGAGGGTAGGGGCATCAAGTCCAGGGTTAGAAGTCACAGAGGGCTGCCAGGGGAGGGGGTCTTTGAGAGGGTCTCAGAGGAAAATGAGGTTGGGTTTGAAAGCACTGGGGAAAGAAAGGTGGAAGGGCCACCTGTGCCAAGACCTCGGGGCATGAACAGTGGGCTGCAGAGGAGGCCTATGTGAAGGACCGAGGGGTCTGCTGCTAACAGCCATCGGGAGCCTGAAGGGTTTAAAATGGGGAGTGACAGGGTCCTCTTTGGGCTTCACTCTGGCTGCCACCGGTGGAGGATGGGTGTACAGGATGGGTATAAGGTGGTGAGCCAAGTAAGGACTGTGAGAGCAGCCAGGGGAGAGCTGATGGAGTCTCAGGTGGGCAAAGGGGTGGAGGGGAGTGCAGATTCGAGAAGCATCTAGGAGGCAGAACCTGCAGTGGAGGCAGTGGTTATGACATCAACAGCAGCAATATCCCTCTGAGCACCAAGGATGCTCATAGCCAAACAATACTGCCAAACTGCAAAGCCCTTTCAAATCCACTTTGGTCTGCATAATACTCAGGTGAGGTGGGCAGGCCAGGAATTAGTTACTTAATTAGTTCATTAATTCAACAAGAATTTGTTGAATGCCAGTATGTTCCAGGCATTGTTTTGGTCCACTCAACAGAAGGGGGAACTGAGACCCAGATGTGCTGCCCAAGAAGTTCCACAGCCACTTGCAGCTATACCAGGTGGGAGTCCAGGGCTGCTGTCAGTCTCTATTAGTGGAAGGTGGTGTAGAGCTTCTGCTATAGCCTATAACGGACTGCTGGGGTGACTGGGACTGGCCACTGGCTTGGGAAACCCAGATATCCTCTAGAACTGGGGACGAGTGGGTGAAGAAGCCAAATGAGAACTGTGGAAAGGAAATGCTGACCATCAGGTTGGGTCATAGAGGGGACAGGGATGACCATGGCTGGAGCGAGAGTACATCCTTCCTCAAGACCGAGCTGGGAAGCCAGAGAGGAAGTGTGAGGTGGGAGGAGGCAAGTTCACAATGAAGAGCTCGGTCTCCTCTGTGGGCAAGAAGGGTACAGATGGGGAATGGTAGGGCCATCAGGCCCACACAAGGAAAGGGGGAGGCACACAGGCAGGGCCAGAGAGTGACAGAGGTCAGCGTGGGTACAGCAGGAGGACCCAGAGCTGGGCTGGGGTCCCCCTAAGGTGGCTGAGGGGAGAGGAGAGGAACATGGCTGAGCTAGGGGAGGGGTGGAGGGCAGGGAGGCCCAGCAGAGAGCAGCCCCCATGACCTAGGGGGTGACCCATGCAGTGACCTCAGACTGCCCTCCATGCTCCCACTGCTACTGACAAGAGCCACTTGGGCCAACTCTCCTCCACTGGCTCCTCTCCAGTTACCTGCCTGTAAGGCAGACCTCAAGGCCAGTGGTCCACACCCACCATTCACTAGCATGCTCCTTACTCCCCTGGACCCTACTCTTCTCATCGGTAAACTGGGGCAGCCCCCAACTTTCAGGAGATCCAGTTGGGAAAGCACTGCCAGTGCTCGGCACACAGTAGGTGCGCACAGGTGATTGTCCCTGATCCTCCCTGGTGGCAGACCCTGTTGGAGTCTAGTCCTCACAGCATCCCCAGTGACTCACACACACTTTTGTTCAATTAACTTTTATTGACCTGAGTTTAACTGCTAACCAGCTGGTAGTGATGTGAGGCAGTCAGAATTCTGCTGACTGGACCCAGTGGGGCAGGGGCTTCGAGGAAGGAGGACATGGCAGACACTCCAGGGAGCGGGCATGAGGGTGCAGCAGAAGCCAAGGCTGTCGGGGCAGGTGGCAGAGGCCCTGCTCTCACCACACACATTAGCACTCCTTGGTAGACAATGCAGCAGGCCAGCAGGGGAGCGAGGGGAGTGAGGGCTGGGGGCGGGCTGCACCCACATGGTGTGTCCCTGGGCCGACAGGCCTCCTTAGGTCTCCTCATAACACCCACAGTCATGTGAGCTTCCCCTCTAACCCACCCCCACCACACCTCAGAATTCACGCCATTGTGGTGCTGGGCCCCAAGCAAACTACAGCATTGGAGAAACACGGAAATAAGTCAAAAAGAAGGGATAGCCACTCTGGGAGAGGGGGCAGCACCTGGGAGGCTTCACGGAGGTGGTAGTTTTTCAACTGCTCTGGGTCTCACCTTGTTCTACTATGAAATAGGATTGTACTCCTCCTTCCCTTCCCCCACCTCTTCTGTCCCTTCCTTCTCCTCTTCCTCTTTCTCCTCCTGTGACTATTACCACTAATAATAATATCTAAAGCATTGGGCACACGTGCTCCATCATAGGTTCTGTGGGAGTTCTTTGTGCCAGGATAGATACACAGAACTGAGGCTGAACCTGCCCCACCCCCAGACTCTCTTCTGCCAGGCTGGCTAATGGAGGGTTGAGTGGGGTCTGGGCCTTGGGCCAGCTGCAGGCAGAGTGGTAAGGGAGATGGGCGTCACCAGCAGCTAAGGGCTGCAAGTTGCCCAGTGTTTTCAGCGTCGCTCCAGGTAGCCACTCCTGAGCCCGGGTGAGTGGGACGCAGGTGGGGGTGGATAAGGGAACATTCCAGAGCCAGGTGAGAGGAAGCAAAGTCAAGGGTTACATAGTGGGCATGGTGGCAGCTCGTTTGACCCTCCTAGTGTTTCAAACACTGATGCGAAGTGTGGCCTATAGCCGCAGCTTCCCCCTCTGTTTTCCAGACGGCCACTTTCGCCCACATGCAAGGCTCCAAGACATCCTCAGAAATGAAGGAAGAAAAAGAGAGGAAGGAGAAGAGCAATAGTGGTCACTGCTATGTATGTCTCCTGGGCTGAAACTGCACAACACTGGGAGGCAGGTATTATTGTGCCCAATTGACCAGGAAACTGGTTCCAGGAGACTGTGTCCCTTGTCCAAGGTCACAGATAGAAGAGGCTGAGCAGGGACTCACATCCAGCAGTCTGTCTCTAGGGCGAGAAGATGCCAAAGGCTGACAGGGCTCATGGGGCTGAAGTCAGAGGATTCCAGGCATAATCAGCAGGCCTTGGAAGGCCTTTGGGGGCAGACTCTTCCTGGATCCCCTCACAGTGGGTGCCCGTTGTCTCAGGCCCAGGAGTTAGGGGGAGGGGGTCCAGGCAGTTAGAGAAGGTGAGTGGCAGGGGAGGATGAGAGAGGTCTCTCCACTGGCTTCCAGCAGCCCTCTGCCCCACCCACCTGTCTGACAACATCCCACCTCCCTGGTGAGATGAGACACTCAGGAGGCTGGATGTTACCAGCCATGGGGCAGAGAGGTGGTGTGGTGAGGGTGCAGTTAAAGAGAAATGAAAGCTCACCCTAGAGCTAGGACAAGGCGGCCTATGGGCTGAGGCTGGGGGACAGGTGCAGTTGAGGAGGCCCAAGAGAACAGGTGTCATGGTGCCTGGACTCCAACTATTAGAGCATCATTCCTTTGAGTCCCCAAAGGTGTTTAGTTTCCATAAGACTTCTGAGCCAGGGAGAGGGACAATGCTGGAATAATGACAATGGGAGGTAGGACCCTGGGCTCCAGTCCCCCTCCTCTAACACACAGTGTTTCTTAGCGCAAGTGTCTTCCCCTCACTGGTCACCAGTCACCTCATCTGTAACATGAAGTATCTAGGCCTAAAGGCTGGGGAATACCTAAAGGGTTGGAGATGCCCCAGACAAGCCAGCCCTCCCGATGCCCATGTGAACTCTAGCAGGCTGTGTGGTCAGCATGACTGTCCATGGCCTTCCTTTATCATCTCAACAGGCAGTGATACAG
>PVJD01001620.1:167597-253264 GCA_004026545.1 Mormoops blainvillei
CCTCCCCCCCCCCCCATCCAAACACACCAGCTCCTGGGACTGCTGCAGTTGCACACATCTCCCCTGAACACCAGGCACAACTATGACCTGCACAGACGGCACTGAGACCTGATGGAGCCCTGGCTCCATTTTACTTCTAACTTAAATCTCATTCTCTCAGCAGCTCCTTGAAGGCAGGGGAACTATCTCCCACTCTCCTCTCTGTGCCACAGTCCAGGCACACAGAGGGGACTAGCGGGGAAATACTGGCTTTAGATTTGGCAGGTGTGGGTGGGATTGAGCTGGAAAACTCTGGGCCCATCTCTTTACCTCACTGAGGTTCAGATTCCCCAGTGAGGACACAAGATGATCCTCTCTAGCTCACAAAGTGCAAATAAACTTCTGAAGCTTCACTCAAATTCTAGACCGCTCCTCCCCATGAAGTTTTCCGGATGACTAACAAATGAGCTGATTCTTTTTGCTGAAAAATGTCTGAGGCTAGTAGAGGGTTCAGGAAAGCCCAGGAAACCCTACAGCTGGGGCCGTGCTCGGAACCCCACTGTTGGAACATGATTCCCTTGTGTGTTCTGCAGTCTCCTGTTTCCACAGTGGTTTTGAGCATGGAAATGGGGACACCTAGGAAAACTGTCAGTGGGAGGCAGAGCCCTGGAGTTTTGGTCCCTCTTCTCCACGAACATACTGTGTTTCTTGACACAGTGTCTTCCCCTCTCTGACCCTCAGTTGCCCCATCTGCAACATAGGGTGTCCAGGGAGGCAGGGTGCTTTCTTCACACCACTTCCTGGAAGCAAAGAAGGAAAATGACTGTAGGGGTGATGTCAAGCCTGCTGGGAAGGACCTTCCAAAGGTCTCAAATCCAAGACCATGATGACCAAGACTCCACAGGAGCTGCCACATTCCTTCACCCTCTAACAAAGGGCAAAGCCAAACCCTAGGATTCATAATCCCCTGCAGAGAGGCTCCACCTGTCCCAGGCAATATGAGGACAGGACCTGCTTGCATGCCTTGGACTCTGGAGGAGGGCCTCCTAGTCCATCCTTAGGCCCAGCTGGCCTACCTAGGGAGATTCAGCCTGAGGAAACGTCAACTTACAGCCCCCAATCTAGGTGGAAAAGGAAGATTCTACAGGGTTACCTTGACAGGACAAGCTCTGCTGAGTGCCTTCCTCGGAGGAATGCTGAGGGAGCCAAGAAAGGGGCAAAGAAGTTGTTGTTGTTGTTGTTGTTTCAATTTATTAATTTGAGAGAGGAAGGCGGGGGGAGAGAGAGAGAGAGAGAAACATCGATTTGTTGTTCCACTTATTATGCATTCATTGGCTGATTCTTGTGTGTGCCCTGACCAGGGACGAACCTGCAGCCTTGGCGTATCTAGATGATGCTCTAACCAACTGAGCTACCCAGCCAGAGCAGGACAGTTTTATCCTGGCTCCACCACTTACCTACCCGGCTGACTGCAGAAGGTCATTTCACCTCTCAGAGTTAGTTTCCTAATCTATAAAATGAGTACAATGATACATGGCACACAGTACCTGGTATGTACATGACAAGTTCTGGAGGGACTGTGATCATTATGACCAGATTCCTGGCCAGGGATTTGGCTTTTTGACATTAGGACCACAGGGCAAGACTCAGCCTTGAACACTTGACTAAACAGGCCCTGTGGGGGAGATGGGTACTGACACTTAAAAGGGAGTAAAGATGAGGGAAGACCCCAAATCTGCCCCAGTGGGGCTCCAGACAGAGAACCTGGCTGGGCCTCGACCCTGCTCACACATGGGACCCCAATCCTAGTTAAATGCTCAGCCCTGATCCTGGTCACACATGGGACCCCGATCCCAGTCAAGTGCTGAGCCCTGACCCTGCTCACACGCTGAGCTCTGTTTCTGGTCCATCAGGAGCACTGGTCCTGGTCACAAAAGGAACACCTGTCAGACATGCCTGATCCTGTTCACACATTGAGCCCTAAACCAGTCACCAGCCACTATAGCCAGTCCCCACCAGAGATAATGTTGTAGTCGACTCTAAGAGGGGGTCTCATCTTTTTGTGGAATAGCTGCTGGGTTCATCTTCCATCATATGAACGGGTTCATCCCTGCTGGGGATGTTGTGGGATCTGTGGGCTCAGTGTGGGCACCCAACTCCTGTGCCTCCTCTTCATACTCTCTCCACACCTTCACCCTATGCCACTGCTTCTGCCTGAAGATGCCCCACATACACCCCAGCTCCACTTCCATTTCTCTGGCCACGTATCTGAACCCTCTGACCATAACTCTACAACCGAAGCCCTTGGTATATTTTTCCCCTCTGACCTTGGAAGGTGGATATTCTGAAGGTCTGAGGGAAAGGGCCTCAGGCCTCACTCATTCCTGAATTCATTGTTCAGGTGGGGACACTGAGGTCACGAGGGGTGAATGGCAGCCCCCGGACTCCCCTCTGGGCCCAGTGCTTTTCCTACCCAGACCTGTGGCTGCCAGGACGTTCCCTCCTCTCAGTTCACCACCAGTCAGCAGAGGATAGGCCCCTGTAGATGGGGGTCAGATAAGCCCCAAGACCCCTCCCCTGTCCAAGAAGGCAGCAGGAGTTGGCAGAGCCTCAGGAAGCCATCCTGTCCTGGGCTCCTCTGCCCTGGGAGAGCCCCAGCTTGGGGTTAATTTTAGACCTCTTCCCAAGCTGAACAATTGAAGACCTTTTCTAGATCCTCGCTGGCATAACGCAGCCACAAGGCTGAGCTGCCCCAGCCTCCAAAGTGCAGCTGAAGCCTCCTGGCCAAGGCCGACAGAGCATGACACTGAGACAGGCTCTGCAACTGAACCTGGAAGTGGCCCCGGGGGAAGACCCGCCACTCATCCTTTCAGGTGAAGCCCTGCTCTTCTCAAACACAGGACCAGACAGTACAGGGACCGCCTTTAGAGGCGACAGCTCCGTGTTCGTATCCTGGCTCTGTATTCTACCAGTGTGGTCTTTCATATTCCTCCTCTGTAAGATGGGGATAATAACATGTCAGTCATCTGATTTTAACCACTAAGACCCCCACATCCTTGCCGTCTCCTCTGGGATGTCCTGCAAGCGCCTCCTGGGGCTCTTATCTCCCCCCACGCCCTCTCCTCATCGCCAGTGCTCTGCCTCTCCGCCACTGGCCCAGCCGTGCAGACCAAAAACTTGGGAGCTCTGTGATTCTTCCTCCACTGTCTTCCCCATTTGACACAGCACTGTGTCCCCAGTCCCGGGACACAGTAGGTGCTCAATAAACCGGAATCCTCCCTGAGGTCCATCACTCAGGAAGAAACCAAAGAGTCCACTTTCCCTGCTTCCCCCGCCTGTCCCAGAAGCCACATCCAGAGTTTCAGAAGAGGAATTGCTGGGTGCAAACACCCGAATAGGCACAGCTCTACCTGCCCGGCTGGTGCCTATGCCTGCTGCACCCCTTCTGATGCTCCAGAAAAGAGGCAGAGAGAAGAAAAACCCTAGCTTGCCCCTCTGATTGTGCCCTTCTTGATTCTGGGCTCTGGCAGGTCAGTCATTTGTCATGTACACCCCCTGCAGTGGGCCACGCTCAGACGACGTGACATCAGGAGTGGGGAGTGGCTGGGAAGGGTTGGGTCTCACACACAGGGTTCATGGACTTGAATCTTGGAGTGGAACCACTGTGACTTCTCCTAGATGTGCTGGCAGAGCAGGGAGCCAGATGGCCTCTATTCCCTGGCATTTGGGGTCCTCAGCATCTCCCAGCTTGACCCCTCCAAACTTCTCTCACATGGCTCCCTCCCAGAAACCAGATTCTCACGTTCCTGATGGCCTCAGACATCAGTCACACCTTCACGTGTCTGCCAACGCTGTTTCCTCTGATCCTCAGCATCCCTAACCAGGTTTTACCCAGATCTAGTCCCACGTCTAGTGGGAAGCATTCCCAGACAGTGGAGCTCCTACTGAAGCAGGACTCTATTCCCATCCTGCTTCCCCAGAGGGATACCAGCACCCCTGGGACAGGGGATGGAGCCCTGGTGAGTGACATACGAAGTGCTGGTGGCAAACCGCGACCATGTGGTTTTCCAGCCCCTCCCATTCCTTTGCTAGCTGGTGGCCATCTCCTGCCAGGCCTGAGGAACAGACTTCAGAGAGGAGGAAGGAAGACGAAGCGGAGACACCTTCTGCCCTCAGATGAGCCTCAGTCGTTGAGGCAGGCAGGGTCCCTGCCTCTAGGGGTCATGCTCTGATGAAGGAGACCTAGCCATGAGGTCCAATCCTCCTATCATTCGATCACTGAACAAATCTGCACCAGGTACTGCTTGGGCACTGGGGCCACCAGGGTGACACAGCCCAGCATAGTTCCCCATGCAACTCCTGGGAGAGATGACCACACAAATAGAATTCCTTCAACCTTTCCTGTTTAAGGCCTCCTAGGTCCTGAACTGGGCGCAGGTGAAAGGGAAGAGAACTCTGTGGTGGCAGTCTGGGGCTGGAGAGCACACAGTGGGGTGCCTAGACCACACAGGGGGGTCCCAGGGATGCTAGAGACAGACACTCCAGAAGAAAAGTGTCACACTGAGATGCGGTGAGCTGACAGAGGCCAGAGGAGGGGTGTGGTGGCAAGGAGAGTCTGGGAGAGGCTGGTACTAAACCTCAGGTGCCCTGTCCTGCCACTCTGAGGCCTCCTCACACAGACACACCCGATTCCTGACAAGCAGGCCTGTGGGAGAGGGAACTTGGTTTGTCCCCATAGCTGTCCTACCACTGGCTCATAAGCTCCCCTTCCAAAAGGGCCTGGCTCTGAGGGTGTCACTGACATTTCCACATGCCATCATCCCCTAATCTTGGGCTACCTAACTAGCCAGTGGAGACCAAGGCAGTGCAGGGAGCCAATCACAATGCCAAAAACTGAAAGGTCAGGATGGAAAAATGAAATAGCCCATAGGGGGCATCTCCAGTAAGGGGCACTCTGATGGCCTCTCTTCTTCTCCCACTGCAGCTCCCCCATAGGCTGTCAACCTCAGGCGAGGGCAAGGCTTGAGGTGTGGCCCTAGGAGTGTCCACGGCTGAGACAGGGACCAAAAAAAGGGAAGCAGTCATCCCTGCCACCACCCAACACATACACATACACAGGAGACAGGAGGGGAGCCGCACCTACTCAGGGCCACTGAGGGACACTGGGGAGCCATTCTTCATGTCACCCAAGTGACCATTTGGTCCAGCATTACGGAGAGACAGAGAAAGGAGCCCCATGGCCAGCTGCTCTTAGGGAAATGGAAGAAGCACTTCCCAGCATGCGCCCAAGGCCAGGTGTCTCACATCTGGGGCCAGAGCTCACGCTCACCATGAGCCTTGACGCAGAAACAACCCTGGCCATTCTGCAGGTAAGAAAACTTAGCTCAGAAACATCACATGAACTGCCCTAGGACAGGAAAAGTATAGCTTAAAATCAGGTCAGCCCTGAGGCAGCTGGCGTTTTAGCCACATACAAAGGAAACCTCCTGAAAGGTTGGAGAGAAACCTTGATCCCAGGAAGCTGAGCTGGGGTCCCTTCTGAGGAGGCTGCTGGGAAGAAGGACGGGGCAAGCAGCTGAGGCCAGGGACCCACCCGGCGGTGATTTTCTGACCACTGGGCAAGCTCTGTCAGCCTTCAGGAGGAGGGGCTTGGGCTGGGCAACCCCTAAGCATGGCTGTGGGAGGCTCTGGCCATCCAAGCATAGGCACCAGTCTGAGGTTGCCACCTCAGCCCTGGCATTCGGCTGCTCTTCGCTCTCTGTGGAGCATATGATGGGAGTGCCCACAAACAGAGATGGGAGTGCCCAGCTCCCAGAGGAAAGGGGCCACAGAGGAGTAAGGAGGGGAAAGGAGGAGGTCAGCCCTACTGGCCAGACCAACTGACAGTGAATTCTGTCTGTAATTCTGAATGGTAGGCACTAGCTCATCCAGAACCTTTGTCCTGCACAAGATAATTACAGTTCTTCCTGGACAATGAGATTGTTTTTAAAGGCTATTCAAGAGAAATTTCCTACAATGAGATGAAGGGGTTTATAGTGTTCTACGTCAAGATGGCTAGTGGTCGGTGGGACCCAGATTGAGTCCCAGAGTGTAGTAATGGGCGTTCCGTGTCTAAAGGAAAGAAGAGCAGGAGGAGGGACGCCACACCCCGGGAGGTAAGAGAGACGCTCTGCCAGGAAAGTTTCTGCAACATCGGCAGACATCCCTGAGGGGGAGATGAGGGCATAGGAGGCTGGAACCCTGTTAGGGCACTGGAGGCTGACAGAGCTGGGGCTGGGTAGGAAGATCCATGGGGGTGAAGCCACAGGGTGGAAGTCTGGTCTCAGGAGGAGAAAAATGAATGTACGGCATTGGATTGTGTCCCTAAAATTCATGTCTGCCTGGAACTTCAGAATGTGACTTTATTTGGAAGCAGAGTGATTAGCAATCGCAGATGTAATGGGTTAGGATGAGGTCATACTCGATTAGAACAGGTTTTGATCCAATGACTGGTGTCTATAAGAAGAGGGAAATTTGGACACAGAAACACAAACATGGAACAACAGCCTGTGAAGATGAAAGTGGGGACCGACGTTGCATACAAGGCGAGGAACGCCAAAGAATCACCAGAACCACTCAAAGCCAGGAGAGGCAAACATTTCCTGCCATAGGACCTTCAGAGAGCGCGCAGCCCTGCCAACACCTAGACTGAAAAATTCTAGTCTCTAGAACTGTGAGAAAACAAATTTCTGTTGTTTTATTCTGCCAGGTTTATAGTAATTTGTTACAGAGGACCTAGAAAATTAGTACAATGATCATTCTAACTACTGCAACTGTCCAGCAGTAAAAAACCAGCAGCCTCAAAAGACGGCGAGCACCCCACCAGCGGTGGTAGGCAAGATGCAGGTTCCTACCTGGTCCCCAACTCAACCCCACTCTAAGCAGTCTGAGAGCTGGACAGGACAGAGGCATCATTCACATAAGTCAGTGGCAGTGGCAGGCCTGGGATCCTGGAATCCCAACCGCCAGTCCTGGGGCTCTTTCAGGCTCACTCCCCTGAGTCTTCATTGCTGTGTCTTCCTTGTCTCTGGACTCAACTGCAATTCAGCGTCCAGGAAGGCAGGAAAAAACCCACTGTCCATAGACCCAGCTGTTCCAGACTGAAAGTGACACCACTGCCTAAAGCCTTGCCCAACTCTAATAGAAAGTTTCCGAGGGCACTGATAGCCTCTGATGTTTGTGTGTTGGTGCAGTCACCAGCCGCGCAGACGGCATTCGGCTAAGAGAAATAAATGCTACTGCGCGCGTAATGAGATAGGGTGGTAAAAACCAGGGGCCAGCAGGACTTCTCATCTCCTCAGAGACCCAGAGTCCATGAAGATCAGACCACCAAGTGTGGCGTCCCCTGACCAAGTGTGACCTCTGGTTGGGCATCCTGGGTCCTCTCCTGGACCCCCTCAGGAGCAGCTTGACCAGGAAGGAAAGGAAGAGAGCACGTGGCTGAGGGAGAGCAGCAGTTCCTTTACCTCCTCCAGCTCCTTCCAGGCCTTTGGGCCCTGAAGACTGTCCCTCATCCCTATCTGAGCCTGGTACTCAACTCTGCCCATCTGCCCCAGGAACTGGGGAACTGCTTAGAGGCCCCAGCCAGGTAGCAAGACCCTAACGCTGGTCAATTGGTACAGCACAACCCGGGCATGAGAGAGAAGCAGGACTTTGAAATCACCTAGTGCGACCTGTCCAGTAGGAACAATGGGCAGCCCAGCCTGTGGAGAGTCGGGGCTCTTTCTAATTAGGTGTTACTTTGAACACAGAGGCAGCAGATTAATGAGGTTTATAGGGCTCAGTTTCATGGCCTGGCGGGCTGCCTCTGTTCTCTGATCTCAGTGTGATGCTAAAACCTTATTCTCTAAATCAAAGGTTCCCCCAAAACTCTGCTTTCTGACGCACCTTGGATTTCTGCTCAACATCTCTGCCGAGGAGCTAAGGTCTTCACACCATCACTCTGGTGCCAGCTCTTGTTTCAATGAAGGCTGAACAGGGCGGTGACACCTCACAAAGCCCACCTGGGAGGCAGCAGGGAGCAGCTGGGCTGGCCCCATTGAGCTGGCTCAAGGTCACAGGTGAGCTGGTGGTCTATTGCGCCCTGGAGCCAATGCCCTCCCCCAACCCCTGCCTGCCGGCCCCTCTGCCTCAGTAATTGGTGGTTTGAGCACATTGGGCCACAGAGAATCCACTGGCCAATTTCCCATTGTTGGCACCTATTCACAAGCCTCAGGGTCATCTGGCTCACCTGTCCCAGAGAAGACTAAGACATCTCAGGAGCTAGCCTTCACACTTGGCCTTCCCACTTCTGTTGCTCTAGTGGACACCCTCCTGACCCCTCTCTGGGACTTTGCTCACATGGCTCCCCTCCCCACTTCTCTGGGAATGCCCTTGTCTCCCCTCCCTTTCAGAAACTCACACCACCCTTCAAAACCCATCTGCACCCTTGATCCTCCTTCACCACCACAGTCACTGAACCTTTCCTTCTTTGAGATCTTCCAGCCCCAAATCCCTGTCACTTTGAGCAATTGTTTCTTGACCTATATGTTACCACATCAAACAATGGCTCATTATTGTTTGTCCTGTCTCCCTTATGAGACTGTGGTACAGGCAGAGGAACAGTGTCTGTGTCACCTCTGTGTCCCCCATAGTGAAGATTGTCTGATAAAGATTCTGACCTCCCTTGGTGCTCTGGGAGACACAGGGAGAGAAAATTCCATCTTCTCCTGGTCACTTTCCCTTGTCTGCAGAAGGCTTATATCTCCCTTTGCACCTCAGCCCTTGTCCTCTAGGTGACCTTGCTGTGCTAGGGATGACCAGCGCTGGAGTTCCCCATTCCCTGACCTCCTGCTCCAGTAAACTTTGGTGTCCATTCCCTCCAGCCCCTATCCCAGGCATGGCCTGGTCCTCATCTCCATGGCAGCACAGCTCCAGGTCAGGCCTCCCAGGCCAGCCCCGCCCTCCTCCGCCTCCCCTCAGCCCTCTTGCCATAATTCTTTCACCAAACTGAGAACTTCATACCTCCCTCTCCCGATCACCACTCTTCTCCCTTTTCCTAGCTTTGGCTCCACAGTCTATCAGTAAAATTAACCCCTCAAACATCTTGACCCCTCTCCCTTGGCAATACTTTCATGAAAGCTGGATAAACCCAACCAGCACCCTCCTGACACCCATAGCTTGCCTGTGCTCCTCAGACCTACCATTTCCATCTGAGTGTTTGTCACTCTCAACTGAGTAACGTCAACCTCCTCATCTGCCCCCTGCTCATTGTAGAAGCCCACCTGCTCTGCCCATGTCCCTCCCAGAGAAGAGGTCATGCTGCGTGTCAAAGGTTAGGTGCGCCACTTGGACTCTGAACCCATCTCCTCTGTTCCAGGAGTCTGATCCCACTACTAGGCTGTCTTTCAGCATCACCCATCTTTCTGTCTTTCCTGGATCCCTCAGCCTTCCCACATGCAAACAAGCATGTCCTGGTATCTCCTGTCCTTTAAAAATCACCTCCTTTAATTATGCTGCATTAAAAAAATTTCAATCTCAGAAAGTTCTACACTGTATAATTCCACTTATATAACACTCACTGAATAACAAAACTACAGAGATGGAGGACAAAGGCGAGGTAGCTGGGGGGAGAGCCAGTGTGGGAGGGAGGAGTATGTGGCAGCATGGGGAGCCGCATGATAATGGAACGGTTCTGTGCCTTGACTGTGGTGGTGGTCACACAAAGCCACACACATGACACAACGACACAGAAATGTACGTGTGTGTGTATAACTGGGAAACCTGAATAAGGTCTGTGGGCTGTATCAGTGTGGATTGTGACCTGGTCTGATCTCATCCTAGTGACACAAGATATTCCTACTGAGGACAGTGGGGAAGGACCTCGGACGTGCCTATATATCTCTCAGAGATTTCCTGTGACTCTTCCCCTCCAGCCACCACTCCGTTTCTCTTCCCCTCTACACAAAATTTCCAGGAAGAGTCAATGACACCTTCTCTCCATTTCCTCCCCTCAGCCCACTTGAAACTGGATTCTGTCCCCCCCTGCATAACAGTTCTCTTGTCCCAGCGCCACGTGCATCTCCACACCCCCTCACAGAAGTGACCATGGTGACCTGGCAATCCCTGTTGGAACCCTCTCTGCTTCAGAGATGCCACACCATCCTGGCTTTCCTCGCTTTCCCTGAATGTGCCCTGTCAGCCTCCTGCACTGTCTTTTCCCCTCCATCAACTCTCCACATTGGTGAGCCCAGGGTCCAGGCCTTGGTCCTCTCTCTCTGCCATCCACTTCTCTTTCTGGCGACATGCACGATGTCTATAAGCACCACCTACAGTTGCTGGCTCCTGCATCGCCATCCCCTGCTCAGCCCTCTCCCTGGGCTCCAGGCTTGTAAACCCAACTTACGATATACATCTCTGTTCCAGGAGGCAGTCAAGAACAAACTCTTGTCTGATCCCAATCCTCAACCTCCATTGTCCTCCCATCTCAAGTCAGGAAATGAGCAGTATTGCTTGCATCCTTCATGTCCCACCCCCACCCCCAGCTCTGCCTCCAGGATGGGTCTGCAGTCATCTGCCTCTCTCCATTCCCATGGCTACCATTTTGGCCCAAGCCTCCATCACTTCTGCCTTACCCCATTCCCCCTCGTGCTCTTCCTGTACCATCCAGAGAGATCCTTTAAAAGCATAAAGCAGGTCAGACGCCCCTATGTAACCCATCAGTAGCTGGTCACTGCCCCTTGGGAAACATCTCCGCTCCCCACCAACAGCCCCAGAGTCCCATGCAAATGTCTTCACATGAGGTTTCCTCCCTGTTATGAAGCTTCCCCTTCCCCACACAGGGCCCTCCCACAGGTTCTCCCTCACCTGAGAGAGGCCTGGGCCTCCTCTCAGGTATCCCATTCCTCCCATCACTGCATTATTAGCAATTTCAAATTCCCTGTTTGCGTTTATATTGTTAGCATCTGCCTTACCCACCAGTCAGCACATGGTGCATAGCAGGCGCTCAATAATGCTTGTTGAGTGAACAGACTAGCCCTCCCTCATCCACTCCCCCAACAGTGTCCTGTCTGCCACCCAGTGAGGCTGGCTCACCTATGCACAGGGGAAGGTGCACATGTTGATATAAACCCACACACTCCGCTCTCACCCAAACAGTACCTGATATCCAGATGACTCAACATGACAATTTCCCCCATGTCTCGCTGGGAGCTGCTTCTAACAGTAAAATTTTGCTGTTTTATGGCCCCAAGAAGACATCAGCCATAATGTGTTAAAATTATATCCTAGAGGGTCACCCGTTTAAATGCTCTGGGAACCAACTCTTGGGGCTGAGCACTATTCTAGACTGCCCTGGGTGCCCGTGAATGATCTGGCTCATGGGTCCCTGACTCCAGGGCTGCGCACCAGAGCTTGGCCAAGCCTACTCCACAGGGCAGCCATGGTCACGTGGGGCGTGGTGTGCCATGCCTCATGTCCAACTCGCTGCCAGTGCTCAGTGTGGGGCACTTTCCATTCCTTTCACGTGTCAGTGGGGCACCAGAGGAAATGCTGCCTGCTGTGCCTCCATGGACAGGGTGTGGCTGAGGGGGTGCAGGGTGGATGAGGGGTAAGTTATGGCAACCAGATTTGGGCCTACCCTGAATATCACTGTTAGAGTGGAATCCTACTAAAATGTCATGAACTGTCCTGAAGGGTAGGCAGCTCCATCACCAGAGGTGTCGGGGCAGAGCAGGGGATTGCAGAGAGGGTTTGAACTGGCTGCTCGTCTCTAGGCTCACAGTTCTGGGACCTGAGCCATGAGTAGAATAGAGCTTCAGTGTCAAAAACACAGAAGTTCAAATCCCATCACTGCCATTGACAGCTTAGGTGACCCTGAGCAAGTCACACATCAGTGTTCAGATGCAATTCCTCATCTCCACAGAGAGGTAACATATACAAGATATCTGCATGCAGTAGGTGCCTACTAAACATTAGCCTCTCTATACTTCCCTCTGAATCAATGTAAGCACCTCCATCCAGGCCCTCACATTGTCCTAATATCCTTCCTGCCCTTCTCCAACAAGTTTCCAGGCCACCCTCCTCTCTGTCTAACTGAAGCCTAACGTTGGTGCCACCTCCTCCAGGAAGCCACCCCTGGCTGCTCGGACAGACACACTGGGCTCCTCCTCACTTGAAAGTTGTAGAGCATATGAAGTGCATCTCTGGAATCTCATGGTCAGTGAGTTGGGGCAGGGGATCATGCTGTGTATGAGTGTGTGTCTTATAATAATGACAGCAAACATTCACACTGCATTTACATGTGCCAGGCACCTTAGAAGCAACTAACTTATTTAGTCTGTACAACAAAGTTAGGAGGAAGGAACTATCCTCATTTCTATTTTAAAGACAGGGAACTGAGGCCCAGAGAGGTTATATGATTTATCCAAGATCACACAGCAGTAAAGGACAAAGCCAGATTGCACCCAAGCATTGCAGTCCCAGAGTCTGTGCTCTTAACCTCAACCTGCACCAACTCTGCCTCTCAACAAAGACGTGGTTCCCCACTATGAGCCCTTTCACAAGTCCTGCAGAGGGTCAGGAGCCATCCTAAGTGAATAACAGTGGTAGATCATGTATTATGGTAGTGTACACTTGAAAACTATATGACCCTATTAACCAATGTCATCTCAATAAATTTAATAACAACAAAAAAACAGTAGTGGTACTTCATGACCCTAGAGGCCAAGACACATGCAGAAACACATATACACACACAAACACATGCAGACTTATGCACATAAAGGACGAAAGAGGCATTGAGTTATCACTATCAGTCCCATGGCCTAAAAGTCTCTCATCTCTCCTTTCCCCAAGCCACCATGGGCAGGGAAGGAGTGGGGAAACCTCGGGCACTGTCTACCTCTGCTGTCCAGTCTGTCCTAGATGGAAAAATCAAATCCTGGTCTGCCCATGTGGGAAGACCTCTTTGCATAGGTGGTGACCTGGAGGCTCAGAGAAGATTGAGCGTTTTCCTTAGGTCACAGAACACATCGGGGCAAAACTGGGCCAGCACGCAGGCCCAGGAAGTTCCCAAAAATGCTTCCTCACACGATCCCAGGGCCCCCTCCACAAACCCCAGTTCCAAACATCTCCTCTATTACTACTTGCTTTGAATAGAAGAGAAATAAGTAGAGATAAAGAGAAAACCAGAATAAAGGAGGGAAACAAAAGCAAGCAGGAGAGGGACCCAAGAGCAGAGAGGAGAAACGCAATAGGCGAAGTCTGAGCAGAGAGCAGCAGGGCCCTGGCTCAGCCACCAGCTCACTGCGCCCCTCACAGACCACCCCGCCCCCAACCCCGCACTAGAGGAATGCAGCGAGGCAGGGGTTAACTCTGCTGTGGCACAGAAAATGAGGTTCCAGTTATTAGCTGATTTATTTCTCTGCGCTCAACCTGCGCTCAGGTCCTGGAAGGAAATGTTCCACTCGAAAGAACTAAGTGTCTTCAAAGAGCGGGGGCATTGAAAATTGAAATAATAAAACAGACATGTAAATATAGTGCAGGTGAGCAGGGCAACCCCATCGGCGAGTTGAAGTGGAGGTGGCAGGCCCAGGTCCTGGCTGGCCTAGGCAGGAGCCAACTGTGTCTACTGAGGGGTGGGTGTTCCTGCCCAGAAGTGACACCCAGCATCACTCAGGGCACCTGAAACCTCTCTGTTAGCCCTCCACATCTCAGCAGTTGGAATTGCACTGTCTTTGAAAACTCAATTCCCTCTTGGCAGGGAGTCGTAAGCTCAGCCCAAGAGCCTGTCAGATAATGGGGGAGAGGGCTGGGAGGGGAGACAGGTGGGGGCTTAGCTGACTTCTGCCTTAGCCGCTGTGTTGGTGGGAAGAGGAAGGGGCAGGCCTGAGAGCGGGCCACAGAAGCTCCTTCTGGGCGCGCCAGGCTGCTCCTCCACGGAGGAGGTAGTCCCAGCAGACAGGCCGCCAGTCTAAGGCCTTCCTCAGCATTGCTTGGACCCCACTACACATCTGGGGCTTGGTTCCACCATGTGAGGAAGGACGCATCCCCAGCTGGGCCTCCTTGGCACATCTGAGCACTGGAGACACAGTGCATGCTCTCCCCAGGCAAGGGCTGGGGGCCCAGTTTGCTGGAAGTAGGGTCTGAAGCCTTCCTGCTACAGCATACTCACTGGCACTTAGTGAGATGATACCATCCCTCCCAAGGGTGCCAGCTCCCAGCAGGGGCCAGGTACACACCTCTGACTTGTCATCACCTGCCTAGAGAGCCACCCTATTCCAGTGCCTACGGGAGGGGCCTTGCCAGGTGCCTCAGCAGCACATACAGACCTACATGAGAAGACACATGTGTGAACATGCAGGGGCAGACTACTGGGGTGAAACACCCAGACACACATGTTAAACAGCTATATGTACACACGCCCATGCCCACGGGCATGTGTACACAGGAGCACCCCATACATGCATGTACACACATACAACCACATGCCTGCATATTCCCATGAGTGTATAAAGAGGTATGTGTCAACACTTGTACACATGTACAAGCATATCCCACATGTATACACATGTCCATCCATGAACACACACACACCTGACAACACATGTGTGCATGTGCTTCCATGCATACGTGTGTAAGTGTACACACCCATGTGCACAGGCAAGCCTCTGGACTCCAATGTCAGGCATGAAGCTAGTGGGCCATGTGGGCCAGAAGCTAGTGTGCAGGGTTCTCATGAGACGTCCAACGGTCTAGGGAGCCTCTTGCATCTTTTTCTCTGGGTGTGAGAACCCTTCAGCCATAGTCCCTTGGCCTTAGCCACCTTCATAAGCCCTGGGGTCATGGGTCCTGGGCCCTGTCCCTTCCCCAGACCATGGCTACAGGCCATGTAAAGGCCATGTATGACCTTGGACAAGCCCCTACCCCTCCCCGGTCTACATCCTCTGTGGGCTATGGGGGCTACCCTGACTACAACAGCCTCTTTTTCAACCATATGGCATATTTTAAAAAGAACCGCTCAGTTTATTTCCTCTTTTTGGGGCAGCAAGAGAGGCCAGGACTAGGCTGGGATTGGAGGGGAGCAGAAGATAAACAAGGCCTCAGGCTGTGTTTGGAAGGAGAGGCCTGGGCTCACAGAATAGAATTGGAGCCAAAGCCCTTAGTAAATGAGGAATGTGGTCAGAGGGGGACAGTGACAGTGACCTGGGGAGGGGCATACAGCAGACTGCTGGGGTCTCAAAGAGGTGGGGGTGGCAGGTAGCTCGCCCTGCTAGGGCCTTGCTGCTGTGGTGTCTCCTATAACCCAGTCTTCGCAGCCTCCCTGAGGCAATCAGGCCCCAACTCTGAGCCCCTTGGGCCGTGACCATGACTGGGCTGAGCAGCTCCCAGGACTAGGATGGCTGGGTGTGAATGGAGTGAGAAAACCCACAGAGTCTGCCTCCAGCACCAGGGACCCCCACTAAGGCCTCTGTGACCCCATCTGCACTCAGCCCTCTCAAGAGAAGGGCATGGTGGTCAGCTGAGATGTCCCTACTTTCTTTGGGACTTAAACACCCTTCTCCATACAAGACCATCCTCCCAATGCTCACAGGTCTGAGCTGAGCAGAGGGTCACAGGGTGCCAGAGCCCATCAGTCCTTCCTGAGACCCATGCTGACAGCTCCCACTCAGGCTGCTGTACACACGGGGAAGGAGGAAGTTCAGTGACAGCAGTTGCCACCTACCCACCCTGGGCTTCCGGCAGGCAGAGGGTCTTGGGTTTCTGACTTTTCAAAATACACCCAGTATTTCCAAAATCTGTGGGCTGAAATTTTTACCATGTTTTGTGTCTGGAATATACACACTCTCATACACATACATGTACCCACACACTCAGGCTTGCACACTCATATTCTCACATGCTTGCACACACAAATGCACAATACACTGATACTCATATCACACTGACACTCACAAATACACATAAACACAGTCACATATACACTTTTACACATACGTGTACTCACATACTCTCACCCATACAGACACTCATACAAAGTCACACACACAAACACATCCATGAGGCATATTCTGCCTCTGAGCCACTGTTTGGGATCTCTCTCCCAGGCAGAGATGAGGAATGAAGGCTGAGACCAGAGGTTGTGTCCAGAACAAAGGGTGTCAGTGTGGGAGGAGCCGGGCCCAGACTCAGATTCCTGGCGTCAGGGCCCCACTCTCGCTCCTTCGAGCTCAGCCTCCCTGGGAGTAAGAGACAGGTATCACCCCTTCCTCCCCTTCCTACCCGCCTTCCCCCACCCCAGTCCCTCCCTCACTCCATCTCTTATCCCTGCATATCAACACCTCCACTTTATTAAGGAACCCCCTCCTTCCCACTGTCCCCATCCAGCCCACAAAGGCGGGGCGGGTGGCAGGGGCCCATGGCAGGGGCACATCCTTAGAGTGCTCTTAACTCTAGAACCACCCTGGTCAGGCACCTCTCTTCCATATGTAATTTTCTTAATTGGGAGCTCATTAATTATCCACATGCTTTCCAGAGGAAGTAAACAGTAATTATGGAAAGAAATGGTATTTTTATTCTCCAGAAGAGTCAGCGGCACAGCACCCCATTCCGTCCCCACTGTGCTAGCCTGTCCAGCCGCCCACCAGGTCCACTTGCCTGCCCCTCGCCCTGTGCCCATCCCCACGTGTGTATGAGCAAACTGCCTGCCACCAGGCCCCCCGACAGCAGGTTGCCTCTCGAAATCTGCGTGAAGATCCACAAATTGCCGAGAAAGGGCCTCCTTACCCATGCAACAGAAGGTCAGAGTGTTTAAAGAGAGCAGTGAAACTGTTTTTATTAATCAGAACTGCTATAAAGAAAGCATTTTAATTAACATAATTATCCCGGTTGAGAAAAGCAGTCCCTACCCCATAGATACTTTTCAGACCAAAGATGCAAGCTGTCACCATCAGTCATAATTAAGTAAAGACTTTTTTTCTCTTGCTCCTTCCCCTCTCAGGGCACCAGTTCCTTCCTGAGTTGTCTCAGAGTGTGACAAGGCAAATGTCATACCCTCAGTGCTCACGTTCTCACACCCCAGCTGCCTCTTGAATTGCATTTCAGAGAAGGGGTGCCCTGGGCCAGCAGGACCTCCCATGCCTGGCTTCCCTAACTCCTAGAGAAGGAAGTGCACCAATCTCAGAAAGGCACCCACCTAACCCCCTCAGCCCCCCATCTCCCACAGAATAAGGAATTCCAGAGCGCTGTTCCTCTCAGACATCTGCAGGAACTTTTCTGGATCAGCAGGCCCAAGGGGAATAATGGGGGCAGACAGCTAGCCAGTTGGCACCTGGATCAGCACCCTGGTCCAGACCCCCAGCCCCTCCCAGCTGGATGGTCACATTCACCCCCAACCCCCACCCCCATTCCACTTCTAACTCAACTTCAGGCCACTTTCCCACATTAACAGCCAGAAATCTGTCCACACCATAAATCTGAGGGCATAATCCTCCCCATCCCAGCTTAAAGCCCTCATGGCCTGCTTGGAGGCCTGGCCCAGCCACTTCACCTCCTACTCCACCTCCAGAAGGGTGCTGCACCCCAGCCACACTGTCTTTTCCTCAGTCCCTGAGCTGTGCCATAGAGCTTTCGTGCATGCCATTCCCTCTGCCTGCTGCCCCATCCCTCCAGCTACTGCCACACACCCTCTCAGCTCACCTGTTCATCCTGCAGCGCTCCAATCAGGTGTCACCTCCTCAAAGAAGCCCTCCACCACCTCCCTGGCCTGGCTGATCCCCTTTGAGACCCTCTCAGGGGATGCAGAGCTCCAGGGCAGTATGTACACAGCAGCCTACAGCATGGCTGGCTTCTTTATTGGGCTTCAATCTCCTCTGATCAAACTGTAACCTCCACAAGGCTGCCAGAGACTTCATTTTTGTTGGTTCGTTTGATCATTTGACTGTACTTTTTGTTTGTTCACTGCTATATCCCCAGTGCCCATCAGTGTTTGGCTGGAGGTAAGCACTTAAGAAATCCTTGTGGAAGGAAAGAAAGAAAAAAGGGAGGAGGGAGACCTAGGTCCACACTTCCCAGGAGACCATCACAGCCTGTGTCTGCTGGGGAACTTCCAAGGAGGAAGTGAGGGGACATCGAACAAGCACGTAAATCATCCACTGCCCTAGTACCACCTGGGTGTGATGACTCTTTCGACTAAGGCCCAGAGAGGGGCAGGAGGTGCTAAGGGACCAGTGAACCAATGGAGGCTCTGGGCCTGCCCACGTCGTGACCACATTTGCTTTGAGGTGAGATGAGGAGCGGGGAGGAGAGAAATACAGGAGTGTGCCTGTGGGTACAGTGTTCCTTTGGACTACTGGGGACAGCTCTCAGGGTGTGTGATCTTGGACCTTCCATTCCCCTTTCTGGGCCTCAGCTGCTCCATCTGCAAAATGGGAAGCCTGGAGCAGGTAACCGCCTCTGCCCTCCACCTCTATGTCCCACTCCACCCCACCCTGACATCTCATACCCCCCAAACCTTCAAACAACACTCCTCCTCCCGCTGCAGAGCTTGAGATGCTAACCTGTTCACCAAGAACCTGCTGCCCTCAAGACCACCCATGGAGGTGAAGCTGGGCACTCGCTGCTTCCCTCACCAGTGCCTATACGATGACATGTGCCTTGGTGACACTGTACACATATTTTACCCTGACATGCTGCAGTTTCCTCCATGAAAGGGTGCTTATTTTTCAGTACATCTTAAATAGGACCTGCAAAGTGTGTCATCAGCGCTTTTTAAATGGCTTGTTAATGTCCCATAAAGTTCAGCACTGGTCAGAGGACACAGCTCATTACTGGGCCCCGTGCAGCCTGCACTCCAAGCACATGCCTGTGCTGAGCCTTGGGCTGGGCCCCAGACACTCCCCAATAAAAGTGTGCCCAGAGCCCTGAGGGGGCCACAAGCCGTGGCAACCCTTAGGGAGTGGCAGGGGCAGACTTGGGCCCTGACCTGGCAGAGGAAAGAGGGAAGTGGTACCGGTTCAAATCCCTTCTTGGGCACTTGTTAGCTGTGTGACCTCAGGCCAGTGACTAAACTCTCTGGGCCTCCAGGTTCCTCATCTATAAAATGGCAATGCTAACTCCTACCTGAGGTCTGTTTTAGAGATGAATCAGGTAATAAATACGAAGTGCCAGGTAACATTTGACTTTTAAGGTGTGGTAATGGCATTATGGTTGTGTTTTTTCAAAGGTCCTTAACTTTTAGAGATATACATTGAAAATTTTATGGATAAAATTACACAGTTTTAAAATAAGGCATTGGTGTGGGGTGTGGGTGGGTACGGAGGAACCAGGTCTGGTCATGAGTTGCTGTTCACTAATGGGAATGTCGGCTTCAACTGACTAGTCTCCCCAGTTAGGTATAGGTCGAATTTTTCACGCCGAACCACCACAAAGGCACCCACTGGGTGTTCACTAAAACCAGGAGTGCACACTCCCAGCTTCAGAAGCCTTGGTCCCCTCAGACCCCTCGCATGGCCAGGTTCAGAGACAGGTGGCAGCAAGACACCATGAAGCAGCAGGAAGGAGCATTTGGGAAGGGGTAGGGGGAAGTGGGCAGGGCATTCAGTGAGGCCCCAGGAGGCTCCCACAGTCCATAGAACGGGAGACAGGCTGGTGAGGGGCCCCTATTACCCAGAGACTTGGGGGCCCAGGGAGGTCAGCTAGCCTCTGTTCCAGGTCTGCTGTCCCAGCTGTGTGACCCAGGGACCATGGCTTTTCCAGGAGCCCAACATTAAAGTGGGGATAGCAACAGCCCAGCCCATCCCACCTGCCTACACAGTGGGAGCCTGGCCTGAGGTAGGGGCTCACTCACCCTTCAAATGGCCCTGCCTTCCTCAGCAAAGCTGTCACCTCCTAAAGGCCATGGTGAACAGGCCACCCTCATACTGGGCACCAGGATGCAGACCTGCCCTCAGGAAGCTCCCAGGGGAAAATTTTTTCAAAGGACACTGTACCGAGCAAAGCCTCAGGAAATGGGACTTAGGGGACCCCAGCCTCAGAAAAAGAGGGACTCCCTGCCAGGACAAAGATGAAATCATAAGCAACAATGGTGACAAGGGCTGATTTACTGAGTGCTTTTGAAGTGCCTGGCCCCATGTCATGGGCTTTACCTGCACCTCTCCTTCCACCCTTATCACCGCCTACTAGATAAGTGGTTTCACTTATCATTGCCCCCCACCCCCGCGTAGTCGAGGAAACTGAGGCTGAGGGGGAAGATATTGCAGCAAGTGAGTGCAAAGCCAAGCCCTAAGCCCACCTGAGTCCAAGGCCCAGTGGGTCATGCAGGCTCTGGGTATCCAGAGGCGCCATGGCAGAAAGTCTGAGAGCCTGTGGGCCCACTGAGGCAAGACCTCTCTAGGCCTCAGTTTCTTCACCTGTGCAAGGGTGGCAGGAAGATCCCAGCCCTACTCAAAGGGCACCAGGGAAAGGTGGCACAGTGGGAGGAGGCAACATCCCAAAGGTTCCAAAAGGAGTGGAGGCGGCTGTGAGGTGAGTCAGGGCGTGGGGGTGGGAGGCGAGAGAGTGAGACAGATTGCTCAGGCTGCGGCTCAGGCGCTGGGATATTTTCCCTGGGCCATATTTTTAGATGGACTACTTTCTTTCCCTTCCCCCGCCTCAGTGGGTGTGTGTGTGTGTCTGATCGGCTATATATAGCAGGCACCACCAGTCTCCCCCTCACTGGCCTGGGAGGCCAAGTTGAGAAGGGCAGGGCCCTTCCTCTGGCCCCACTGCCACCAGGTCTGCTCAGCTCCAGCAGCCTCCTTCAGGTGCCCCTCTCCACAGCACACACATGTGTACACACACACAGCCAGACAGATGTCACCCATAACTACCTGCCATGACCCAAGTCTCAGGGTGCTGGAGGGGTCCCACAGCAACAGACAAGCCCTGCCCAGAGAAGTAATAATAACAGCATAACTAAGTCCCCAGAGAGGGACGCATATCTACCATCTTGTTTAACCCTCAAAATTCCCCTACAAGAAAGAAATACGGGTTATTTTATAGACGGAGAAACTTGGGCCCAGGGAGAGGGCAAGGCTTTCCTAGATCACACACAAAGCTAGTGACAGAGCCCATTAACCCCCTGGCTTTATAGGTAGCCCCATTCCAGGTAGAGCCTACATCCACCAGGCCTGGAAAAGCCCAGACATCTGGGATGCCTGTGTTTAACAAGTGGTTCAAAAAATTCTTGACCATGTGCCAATGGGTTCAGGAGAGAGAGGTGTGAGCTGGTTCCAGCTCGGCACACCTGGGGTTGGGAGTGGGGGGTGGCAGCAACAGCCCAGTCCTCACTCCTGTGCCCATCTCGTGATCATTGAGCTTTCATGCCCAAGTGCACAGCTGCATTTTTCCCACTCTAAAATTTCAGATGGTCTGGTGGATTTTAGCCAAGAAATTCCATCCGCTGAGCACCCAAGGTGAGGACTGCCTCTGGCTGGCAAATGTGGACTCTGCATCATCATCCAAGTCACCAGAAGAAGACTGGGGCAGGATGAGACCAGAGGCCTAGGGCACCTCACCGTTGACCTTCCTCCCACAGATCAATGACCAGTCTTGACACTGGGTTGTTGGTCCTGCCCAATCCTGCTGAGTACACTGACACTGGACACCAATATCTACTCCATCACAGAGCTCCTGACCCCACCCAGAGGCCCTGGAGATGGATGGGGCAGAGGTCTCCCTCCCTGCGGTGGTTCACACCAACCCAGTGGGTATGCAGTCCCTGCCCTGGAAGCAACCCAGCCCCACCTGGCCTGGGGGCAGCAGCCCCCAAAGGTTGGAAAAAGGACTCAGGGCCAGGGCAACACCCATCCCCTAGGAGGAAAGGCTCTCAGTGGACCTGGGCGTATAGACAATGCATAAGAAAGAATGAGCTTGCAGTTGCTACAGCCTATGTTCAGTTTCTGAATATCCACCTGCAAACGAATGAAGCTAGACCCTTATCTTACAAGATACAAAAAAGTTAAAGACCCAAAACTAGAAAACTCCTAGAAGAAAATGGGGGAAAACGTTCATGGCACTGAATTTGGCAGTGGTTTCTTGGATACAGCACCAAAGCAAAGGCAACAAAAGCAAAAACAGACAAGTGGGACTGCATCAAACTCAAATCTTCTGCACAGCAAAGAAAACCACCAATACAGGGGAAAGGCAACTTATGGAATGAGAAAAAATGTCTGCAAACCACATATCTAAAAGGGGGTTAATATCCAGAATATATAATGAATTCCACCCTGGCTGGTGTGGTTCAGTGGACTGAGACCAACCTGCGAAGGCCTGAGAACCAAAAGGTTGCAGGCTTGATTCCCTGTCAGGGTATGTGCCTGGGTAGCAGCCAGGCCCCCAATAGGCGTATGAGAGAGGCAACCGATTGATGTTTCTCTCCCTCTCTTCCTTCCTTCCCCCCTCTCTAAAAATAAATAAATAAATAAATAATAAATAAATATTAAAAAAACAAAAAGACTTCCTACAACTCAACACCAAAAACCAAATAAAAGGTCTGTCCAGAAAGTATCCAGCCATGTAGCATGAAAAATAGAGATATTTATTGAAGAAGATACAAGAAACGTTGTACATAGGACAATGATGCCCCAGTCACCTTTAAAGGTATGACCTTCTTGAGGAAATCTGGTTCATTGGTAGCAGTTTGCATTAAGTCATTAGAAACTGCAACATGGTGTCCCTTCTGCTCTGGTAGCAGAAGCTGTGGGACGAATTTTGCCATGACATGGTTCATGCCAAGATCCTGCATGAAAATCTCAGACACAGTAGTGTTTGGAACCCCCAGAACAGCTTCTAGTTCTCACACTGTCAGTCACTGATCTTGGTTGATAGCAGTCCGTACATGTGCAACATTCTCAGGTGTTCAGCTTGTTGCAGGCCTTCCAAAACATGGATCACTTTCAACAGATTCTCAACCATCTTTGAAGCATTTGTGCCACACTTTTATTTGCACTGTACTCATTGCAGCGTCCCCAAAAGCCTTCTGAATCATCCAAACACTTTCCGTGGAGGAATGTTCAAGCTTAATGCAAAATCTGATGCAGAGTCATTGCTCTACTTGCTCAGTTATTGTGAATGCGACAGCCACACAGTACACATGCTTATTCAATGGTACTTACTGCCCCCACTGACTAGTAACAGTGAAGTCATCACTGTTCATGCATGCACATTCCAATCCACTCCCTTTGGCTGCCAGGTTACATCAATGTTGAGCAAACCATTCTCATCGTATTAACGATGGCTGGACTTTTTCCTACAGACCTTGTGATCCAAGTCAAAAACTGGGCAAAGAACTTGAATAGACATTTCTCCAGAGAAGACATCTAAATGGAGTAAAAAGAGAAGAGACACTTCGAAGTAAGCTTCTTCAAGAGAACATAGACAGGAAAATCTCAGATATTCCACGCAGCAAAATTTTCACCGATATGTCCCCTAGAGCAAGGGACATAAAGGAAAGAATAAACAAACAGGACTTCATCAAAATAAGAAGCTTCTGCATGGCTAAAGAAAATATCAGGAAAATGAAAAGGGAACCAACTGTATGAGAAAATGCATTTGAAATGATATCTCGGACAAGGGTTTGATCTCCAAAATATTTAAAGAACTCACATGATTCCACTCTAGTAAGACAAACAATCGAATTAAAAAATGGGCAAAGGGCCTGAACAGACACTTCTCCAAGGAGTCATATAAAAGGATGCTCAGCATCACTAGCCATCAGAGAGATGCAAAATAAAACCACAATGAGATACCAACTCACACCAGTCAGAAAGGCCATCATAAACAAATCAACAAACAACAAGTGCTGGCGAGGATGTGGAGAAAAGGGAACCCTACTGCACTGTTAGCAGGAACGCAGACTGGTGCAGCCACTATGGGAAACAGTTTGGAATTTCCTCAAGAAACTAAAAATAGATCCGCCTTTGGACCCAGCAGTTCCACTGCTGGGATTATACCCTAAGAATCCCGAAACACCAATTCAAAAGAACCTATGTACCCCAATGTTCATAGCAGCACAATTTACAATAGCCAAGAACTGGAAGCAACTGAAGTACCCAACAGTAAATGAGTGGCTCAAAAAACCGTGGTACATTTACACAATGGAATACTACGCAGCAGAAAGGAAGGGCGAGCTACTACCCTTTGAGACAGCATGGATGGAACTGGAGAGCATTATGCTAAGTGAAGTAAGCCAGGTAGTGAAAGACAGAAACCATATGATCTCACCTATAAGTGGGACCTAATCAACAAAACAAACAAGCAAGAAAAATATAACCAGCAACATTGAAATAAAAAACAAACTGACAGTAACCATAGGGGAGGAGAGAGGGGGATAAAGAGAAAAGAAGGGGAGGGGTCATCAAGGAACATGCATTAAGGACCCATTGACAAAGCCAAATGGGGGGAGGATTGAGGGTGGGAGGTGAGGGTGGGTGGGGCTGGGGAAAGTGGTGGAGGGAAAATGACAAAACAAAACAAAACAAAACAAAACAAAATATAGACAGAGGGAGGTTAAGAATAGTGTAGGAAATTGAGAAGCCAAAGAACTGATATGTACAACCCATAGACATGAACTAAGTGGGGGAGCGATGATGGGATGGCATGCGGGGCAGAGGGTATAAAGGGGAGGAAAAAATGGGACAAATGCAATAGCATAATCAATAAAATATACCCCCAAAATTAAAAAATTAAAATAAAATAAAAATAAAAATTCAGACTCAGCCCTGAAAAAACGAAAAAAGTAAGTCTCTCCACCACCTGGGAGCCCAGTCAGGCTGTCTCCTTCCTCAAACTGTAACAGGGAACTCCAGAAATGGGGGAGGGGTTGAGCTACTTCCGCTGGCCACTGGCAGGGATTCTGTGGGAGGCATTTAAAAAGGAACGTGTGGAAATGCCACTACTTTTTTATCTCTCCTCCTTCCTGGCCACTGGAGGCTGGAGTTCCTGGGCATTGGACCTTGGGGACAGTAAGAGGCTTGGGCCATGGGCCCTGGGAGCCTGTCAGTGGCAGGCCCCATGCCCCTCCCCAGCACAGGCCTGTCAGCAGCAGTTTTCCCCCAGGCCCACTGCCGCTCCGCCCACTCCAGCCCAGGCAGGGCCTCAGAAACAACAGGCAGCAGCAGGAGGGGCTTCCCTTCCCCCTACAGAAAGCCACCGTGGCAACTGGAGCTGTTATGTGGGTCCTGCCCAGCCAGGCACACAGACACACTGGGGGACAGTGGCTGGAGGAAAAGGACAGCGCACTGCAAGTAGGACGCCTAGACACACAGACTCCGAAAGATGCCTGAAGCCAGGAAGTGACTGGAAACCAACTAAGCCACCTACGTTTATGATACTTTTGGGTGGGAGAAGAGGTTCCTGGAGTAACCTTAAACTGAGAGGGTACAGGGTGGTAGGGTGATTTTTTGGGGGCATCTTAGAGGAAATGGGCTTTGAGGCAGAAACTTGCCATTATTTCAAATTATATGATCATTAAATAAAAGATTCTTTTCCTTTCCACCCAACTCCTGTCTTTGGAGTTCTGCCTGGCAGGTGACAAGCGGTAGGACCCCCCCCCCCACTACCACCACTGGCTGGGTTAGGTAACATGCTGGGCTCCCACCCCAACCACCTGCCAGCAGAGATGGCCGCTGGCTGCCTCCTCACCCCTCATCCATCTAGGCCTAGAGGTGACAGATACTGCCCCAGTGCAGGCATATCAGGCAGATGCCTCTCCCAAAACCTGACAATGAGATGAATACTTAGCCTGCCAGGAGCCCAAGTATCACAGCCATACCATGTACCCACCAGCCCAGGGAAGGTGGGCTACACCAGGGCCTGCCCAAGTCCCAGTCCGCAGAACTGGCCCAGTTTCTACTGAGGGCTGCGCCCCAAGGGATGGCCACACCTGGAAAAGGGCTCTCATCACCTCACTCCTGCCCCTCCCCCAGCCTTAGGACAGCTTCAGCCTGGAGTCAGATGGAACTAATGGGATGCCCACCTCATCCACATCCTCCCAGATGTGTGACTTTGGATCGGCCTCCTCCTCTTTGATCCCTGTTTCTTCATCTGTAATATGGGTGTCACACTAGACCCATCCCCTGTGATTGATGAACACCCATTCTCTTTAACCCTCCTTCCCTGCAAGGCTTTACAGAGCTCTCACATCCCTGAGAGCCCCGGCGGCTCTGGGAGGGAGGCAGGTCACTCCGCCCTGCCCTGAGCTGCAGGACCAGTGGGTTGGGGTGGGGAAGGGGCAGGTTAGTGCCTGCAGAGTTGGGTCATGAGAGGGCATGTCAGGGAGCCCCAAGGGGTGAGCTAGGTTCAGGACTGAGAGCTGGAAGGCCAGGCATAGGGAGCTAGAACCAGGGCTCAGGCAGTAGGGAGACACTGAGGGTTCTTGAGGAGAGAAGCAGTGGTCAGAGCTGACCTCAGGCTCTGCCCAGGTGTGCGGGCTCAGCTGGAAAGAAAAATTCAGAGCTGGGGGTGGGGCTAGGGAACTTGGGGCAGGGGTACAAACATCAGGGGTTGTAGCCCAATGCCCACCTCTCACATGCTGGCCTAACAGTCCTTGCCATGTGCCCCAGCATCACCCTGTGCAGGGAGAGAAGGTCAGCCTTCCTGACCCAGATCTGACCTCCACTCCCCAAATCCTGAGCTTCTGTGGGATGCAGGAATGTCTTGGCAGATGCAGCCCCCACCTTGGCCAGAGTCAAGGTCTTGAGAGGAGAGGGCACCATACATCTCCTCTCACCTCCTGTGGCCAGACAGGCCTGGGTTCAGGCCTGGCTCCTCAGCTTCCCAGTCGTGTGGCCCTGAGCAAGTTACTCAACCTTGCTAGGCCAAGCTTCCTCTTGTACAACCAACGGACACGGTAAAGAAGTGGGTGATGGCCTTAAAACACCTGGCACACAGGAGGCACTCAAATTCCCTTCTGGGCCTCAGTTTCCCCACCTGTAAAATGAAAGGGTTGAGAGATGGTGTATGAGGAGCCTTTCAAGCCAGACTCTACCTACCTACATGGGGTGGTCCCAGTAGGGTCAGTCCAGCTCTGGTCCCTACCTCACTGCACACCAAGCTCTGCTTCCCTGAGCCCAGGTGCCAAGTGCAAAGAATGAGATGACACTGCACCAACTGCAAGGTCCCTACCAGCTCCAACCAAGGACTCCAGGTTCTCTGTCCCAACTCCCAGGCTGCAGAGTGAATCCAGTGAATCTACTTTCCTGACTGGGGAGGGGGAGGGGAAGGGAGCGGGGGGTGGGAATGTGCAGGAACGCAGGGGCTGCTCTGATCCAATCTGGTAAGTTTGGAAGCCTTCATATCCCATTCCCCTAAAATCCCTCCTTCTGGGAAACCACTCCTCAGGGCCCCCATGCGGTCCTGCTCCTGACAACGGTGTGAAACTCCTAACTGGTGTTTTTCTCTTCACTCTGACCACCAGGAAGCACAGGCCCAAATACTCAGCCCAACATCAGGCCCTGTGTGCCTATGGTCTAAATCCCCTGAGGTTTTTCTTCCTGTTGCATCCTATTTCCCTGGATTAAGTCTATCTCAGTATCACACACATGCGTGGAAGCCCTCAAAAATACTTGATGGAATAAGGTGGATTTTTTTTTTAAGATTTTATCTATTTATTTTTAGAGAGAGAGGAAGGAAGGGAGAAAGAGAGGGAGAGAAACATCAATGTGTGGTTGCCCCTCGCATGCCCCCAACCGGGGACCTGGCCTGCAACCCAGGCATGTGCCCTGGTCTGGGAATCGAACCAGCAACCCTTTGGTTAGCAGGCCGATACTCAATCCACTGAGCCACACCAGCCAGGGCTGAGATAAGGTGGATTTAAATAGATAACATAAAATGCAGCAAGAATAAAGCCCAAAAGCCCCAGGTAATTTTTTTAAAACTCACAGCCTGAGGTCTGGAGAAAGGGAATGGGGCAGGGGGCAGGTTGAGGAAGGCTCCAGTCCTGTCCCCTGACTCTGGCCTCTAGTCTCACTCAGAAGCTGGGAGGGTCCTGCTTTCATCCTAGAACATTTCTTAGCCCTGCTAATAACAGCCCTGGCAATTGTGACCGGGATTTATTGAGGGCCTACTACGTGCCAGGAACCACTCCAGTTCATCCTCTACCAACCCTGCGAGTAGGTCCTGCTGTGCTTCTTCCTTTTCCAGGTGAGAAAACTAAGCCACAGAGAGTTTAAATAATGTGTCAAAGGTCACATAGTTGATCAGTACTAAAGTTGAGATTCACTTCCGGCTCTTAACTGCAACTCATACTGATGCAGGAGTAGAAAGGACATGGAGGTAGGGAGGTTCAACGTGACATCCCAGTCATGAGACGAGAACCCAGTTTCTACTGTCCACCCATATGTGCAGCGGCTGACTCAGGCTCTCTGTCATTTGATCTCTGCACTGACCTGGGTTCTCCCCTACCCTCCAGCTGCATTAGCAGGCATCAAGCTTGGGGGTAGGGCAGGGTGCATTTACCCCCCAGGTAGCGACAGGAGGATGTGCAGGCAAACAGAGTCACCAAACACTCAGAGGTAGCAGGTTGGGAGAAAAAAAACAGGCTTTGGCAGCAGGGCAACCTGAGCCCCTTCCAAGCCTCAGCTTCCACATCTATAACATGGGAGAGTAAGAAATTGCCTGGCCCACAGAAGGTCGTAGGCAGGATCAGACTGAGCAAACCGGAGCTAAGCCCATTGACCCTCCCCACCACCAGGGCCAGAATTCTGCCCTCCAACTGTCTGTGTGACCTTGAGCAGGTCACTACACCCCTCTGGCCTCAATTTGCTCAGCAGCAGAATGGTGATAACAAAAGAACTGCCACTTACTCACACCTGGCATACAGTGTCTTAGCCACTAATTATCTGTATTACCCTGAGGCACCGTCCAGCCCGGGGCATCCCTCCTTCCTGGCAGGCTAGGTGAGGAGCTAGGCAGAGTCATAAGTGGCATGAGCAGAACAATAGGTTCCAATGTGGCACCCTCAGGTGCCAGTGCTGCAGGAGATGGCAAAGAGCTGCCCCACCACCCTAGTTGCCCAGAGGGCTTTCTGCTGAAGTGGGGAGTGGGCATCAGCACATAGTCACACTTGCACATGCGCACACATCCTGGATCATGCATGACTAATGCCCCAAACAGCCAGAGCCCAGCACTACAGCCCTATCTGTTCCTAGTGTCCTCCACTGCACCACCCCCAGCAGACCAGAGGACACTTGTGGGTTCATTCCCAGCTCTGCCTCTTCTGTGACTTGGGTCAACTCACCTTCTCTACATTGGCCTCCATTTTTCATGTGGAAACAGGGCTCATAACATCCCTGTTCTGTATGAGGAACAAATGATGTTACATGTATGAAGAGCTTGTGCTAGTTCCCCAGCACATGACACATGCCAGTTCCTTCTCCTTCTGCCCTCTCTCCTCCCTTCCCCACACCCAGCCCTAGCATTGCCGATGTTGCCTCCCAGTGCCCCATTAAAGCAGCCACCCAATTTCCTCACAACTCAGAGATTTCAGTCTTCTGTGCCCACCTGCACCATGGTGGCTGAGAGTACCAGTCACCAAAGCAGAGACAAGCTCTCTCCAACCTCACTGTTGCAGTGCCCATGGCAGCCCTCGGTCACTGATCCCTAGGTAGCAGTCAAAGCTGGAGCTGCCTCCCTCACTACAACAATGGGCTAGAGTGCAGAGATCCAAAGCGCTGGCTCAGCCTGCCCTGCTCTCTGCCCACCCCACCTGCAAGAGCATCCAGCTACCAACCTAGCAACCCTCAACAGGGCCCTTGCCAGGCCATGTTCAAAGTCTTCTTGTGTATCATCTCATCTCATCTCTACATCCCCATGAGGAAGCCACTGCTGTGCCCATTTGACAGATGAGCAGGCTGAAGCACAGAGAGATTAGAACACTTTTCAAAGTGACCCAGCACACAAGTGCAAATGGCACTGTGAAGCCAGAGGGGTCTGGCTCAGAACTTGAGCTCTTCATTTTTCTGTTAAATCCACCAGCACCTCAGAAACGCCCAGGTCCAGAGGTCTGGTGGACAGTGAACAGAGGGCCATGGGGTCTTACTCCTGTGTTGGGCCAACTGAGGTGAACACCAAAGTAACAGACTGTGCGTGAAGCGGAGACGTTGACATTTAAAGCTGAAATAAGTCCTCAGGAATAGGCTGTTGTTTAGGGCACAGGCCTGACACCCAGGCCAATCTGTGCCCTGTTTCAAAAACAAGAGCAGGCCCAGCTTGGGTCCGCTTCTCAGGCCCCAGGGAAAGTCAGGCCAGTGACCTCCAGCAGTGATGACGGAGCGGGGTGGGTGTCTGGCAAACCCACCAACCCAGGCAAGCCTTTCCCCAGTTTCCTGGGCTGTGCTGGACGGTGCCCTCAGATGAGGGAGAAAACTGGCAGAGGCTGGCATGACCCATACCCACCCAGCTGCACCTGGAGCCCTGGTGTGACCTGAAGCTCCTCATTCTGCCCTCAGTGATGCTCTTGTTATAACCAGGCCTCCTAGATTTGCACAATGCCTCCTGCCAAGTTCCCCAGCCCCCAACACACACAGACTGATTCAGCACAGGTTTCTTCTATTCCAAAGACGACATCTTTGTCCCATGAGTCATAAATAATCAAATGTGTCAGATGCTACATGCAGGTGTGCTGGGTGACATCCTTTCAGTCTGCTACAGCCTCATGGGTTTTAGACAAGATCGGGCGTGTTCAGGGTAGTATGACTATAGACTGCCTCATGGATTTTAACATGCCCCTTCCCAGCTCTGCCCAGAAACAGCATCCCTCCTGCTAAATCCTGCATCTGTGATCTCTCTGAGTTGTCTGCCAATCCTCCTGCCTGTTCCCAGGACCTCCTGGAATGCAGCGGACATCCCACACTTCTCAGCCCCACAGGGTATGGGACAGCACCTGGAGGTTTTCCTTGCTGAACCAAATGGTTCTGGAGCCTACTCAGTCAAAGGATGGTAGCAGACTGGGAAAGGCAACTTAAGACAGTTACTGTGGAGTAGCTTCTACAAGGAGACACACTCTGAGCCATCAGTGTGCAGGGATAAGAGGGAAATGAGTCATGTCCAGAAAGATATGCATGTCCCAGAGAGGGAACCCAGAAGACTGGTCCAGTGGCTCCAACTTTCAGCCCTGTTGCCTGGTCCAGACAGGCATCCCCACTGACTTGAAATGGCCTCCACCTCCCACTCCACATGCTATGGCTTCTTGGAGGGCAAACCCCAGGTCCTGGGCGCCTAGCTAGGGGACATGGTGACCAAGGGCATGGCCTTCAACTGTGCACCTCCCCATGGGTGGCCCCAAACTGGGAAGCAATGTGCAGGGTAATGGGGAGTGATGAGTCGGCTATGGAACCTGGAGAGGGAACCTGGGATGAACTGTGCTTCAGCCACCAGTGTCCATCCCCACATCTAGGAAGGAAACGAACAGCTCCCTTTCGTTGGTGGTTGTTGTTAAAATTAATGAGCTAATTAAACTGTGAAAAAGGGTTTCTTGTACACTTAAAGGAGATGACCAACCACGGCAAATTAATAATTATTAACACTCTTCCTCTAGGCAGTCTATCTGGATTGGGTCTACTGGGCACAGTTTCTCCTGGCTAGAATGGCAGGCAGGCTGCACTGGCCTGTGCAGGGGCCATCCAAGCTGATGAGGACTGTGCCTCTCTGCTCCTAAGAGTCCTGCAGACACTTCCCAGTAACCAGTCCTACCCCATGCTGGGCCCAGGGCTCTGCACTTGCAGATCTCAGTCCATGCAGCAAAATATCTGATGGGCGTTTTAACATTCATTGAGCACCAGCTGTGTGCCAGGGTCTATGTAGCTAGCTAGGCTTTCTCCACATGACCCAAAAGCCTGAAGAATGCCCCCTGAGGAGCCCCATTTACAGAGGAGGAGATGCAGGGGAGTGGGTTGCACAGACAGAGGGGAAGACAGAACTCCAACTCCATCTCAGTTACTACCTGAACTGCAGTGTAAGGGTGGAGGGGGTAGCCCCGTCCTCACCTTCCTACCAGCTGCTGCTGTGAAAGGCTTGGGGGGGAGGGGAGTTCCACCTCCCCCATGTCACATCCCTATGCTCACTCCTGTGCAATGGAGCAGGCTGACTCAGCAGACGTACTTGAGCCCCCTAACACCAAATTAAGGGCAGAAGCCCTCCCAGAAATCATCCACTCAGCAAAGCTGCCTTGGAACTAAAGTCTAAGGAGAAACAGGAAGCTGGGGGGATGCAAAAGCGTCTGCTCCCAAGACCTGCTGGTGCCTCTCCCTGCCAACCCTCATCAAACTGTGTTCCCAGGCCCACAGATCACATCCTCAAAATGCTTACTCATCACAGTGCACAGCCAGGCCCGTGATGAGGCTGGAGCCCAACCATCCAAAGCACCTGCAGACTCAACTAGGTCCCACACAGGCAGGCGCACCTCACCTAAGTGGCCCACAGCGATGCTCCCTGCTTAATGAGGGATCTCCAGGATTCCTAAGCCTCACACTCCTGGCTGGTGCCTGGGACAGGCACCCCCAGGACCCCACCTGGAGCACCTGGAGCCTGTCACAGCAAGGAGTTACCCTCCTCCTGTCCTCCAGAAAGCTGTCCCCGAACCTTCTCACCCCCTTCTACACACTGCAACTCAACATCACCCCCAACGTACATGCACGCGCACACACACACACACACAGTATGGCTGGAGGAGAGCAAAGCTGGGCTCCAGGATATGGATGAGGAGAAAGGTGTGGCAAAGAGAGCACTGAGCAGAGGAAAACTGCATCCCTGGAACCTACCTGCACATAGACTCCCAGCACCCACCTCATCCCTTAACCCAGACAATGGGAAGGTGGTGAGATGACAGATGGGGCCTGCAGGCCCCTGGCCCACAGGACCCATCCTGCAGTCAACCCCACCCAAGCCTGTACCCACAGACCTGGACAGGGGTGCCAGACTCACTCCACAGTGTCAGGAATGCACTGTCTGTAAAACTGGGCAGGAGCTGCGGGAGGGACAGGTACCCAGGAGGCTCCCCGCAGCAGACCCACAGCTCCACATGGCCCCTAAGGGGTATGCACACCAGAAAGGGCAGCTGTTCCACCTAGCCACACCTGTGGGCTCTCTGGCCAGGAACATACAGCAATGAACCTTAGGTCCTCCCTCCCAGGTCCAGATGTTGTGGCCCTCTCCTTCACCTCTGACTGGGACCTTGATCTGAGTCATCTCAGCTTTGTCATGGGCTCTCCCCATAATCCTGGACCAGCCCTTCCCCTCACTGTGTCTGAATTTCCCATTAGTACCTGCGGGTACATCAGAGTTACCAGAGTTTCTGTTGTAGCAGGTCCAGGTTGGGGCCTGAGAACCTAATTTCCAACAAACTTCTAGGCGGTGCTGATGCTACCATCAGGACCACACTTTGAGAACTGCTGGCTTACGTGTGTCCAGCCTGCAAAGCACATAGCCCACACCCCAAGAAGTTCATAGGATAACTTGAGATCACACACATACATATGCAAGCATGTACATTTGACTCAAAGCAGCCACAGCACAATATGTGGCTTCTAATCACTAAGGAGCTCTGACAGGAGTGGGTTGTAGGCTGCTGCAATCATGGAAGACTTCCTGGAGGAAGTGAAGACCTAAATTACCATTTTTACTTATTGAACTCATTATTATACAAGTAAAACATGAAAGCTTTCTCTGATTAAGGGCTTCAGATAAGATGTGTTTACCGTAGGATAAATAGTCACTCCCTACATCTCCGTCCTCACTGCCCCTTTGGTGTGAAACTTTCACTGTGTATGTGCACATGTGTAGAGAAGTGCACACATGAGTACATATAAACACAAATGAGGTTATACACAAGTGAGCATAGCCTCTGTGCTGGAACATAACTGTATTCCTCACTTAGCAAGAGATTTTGGAGACCTTTCCCTGTCTGTACATAAAGATAACAATGATCACTGCCTGTACTCAATGAGCACCTACTCTGTGCCAGATACTAGGTTGAGCACTTTATGTATTATTCCAATTAATTTGCACAACAAGCTCCTAAGATGGCTGCTGTGGTTCATCTAATTTTGTGGATGAGAAAACTGAAGTGCAGAGTGGTGGTCAGTAACCTGCCGCAGAGCCCCAGCCCGGGAGTGGCTGGGCCATGGCGCTCCAGTGCCTGTGCATACAGGGCATGCCCTGACCCTATTTAACTAGACCTCTTAGGATGGTGCTTAGGGGTTTCCAATTTTTATTTCAAACATTGCTGAAAAAAATCCTGCCTCTCTATGCGTATGTGCAAGTATTTCCAAAGGGTGCATACCTTTTAAATTTTGATAGTCATTAGCAAATGGTCCTCCAAAAGCATCTGTGCAGATGCCTGGTTGCCCATTTCCCTACAGGAACACCTACTTAAGAACAATTGCCATTTACCGGGCACCTACTATGTGCCAGACCCAGTAACATCTCCATTTTGTAGTTGTGGAACTGAGGCTTAGAAAGGTTAAGCTACTTGCCCAAGTTCATACAGCTACAAAAAAGCATGTCAGTATGCCTCAACATTATAGAGGGAGAGAGGTAGGAAGGGAGGGAGGCAGGAGGGAGAGAAGTTCCTCCATCCCACATGCCCTTCCTGCACTCTCTCCAGTTGGGCTACCATTCCCACCACTCCGCTGCACTGCTTTTATCAAGGTTCCCAGAAAACCACTGTCTTGCCAGACTCCCCGGTCACTCTCTGACATGCCCTTCATTTCTGGGTTCCCAGCACTCAGCCTCTCCTGGTTGCCCTTCCACACCTCCTCCAAACATCCACGGCCCCAGTGCTCCTTGGGCTCTCTTCTCTGTCCTGCCTGCACAGTCCTTGGCTGGTCTCTCCTGGTCAGGTGGCTTTAAATCCCAGCCCAGATCCCAGGTTTCTCTAGCCCCAGCTCGCTCCTGAGCACCAGATGCGTGTGTCCAAGAGGCCTATTCGCCATTTATCCCTCTACTTGTTCATCTAACAGACCTGTCCAAAACAGAACTCTTCATTTTTATCCCCAAAATTACGTCTCCCTCTTTCACATCCCACACCTAAGCCATCAGCAAACTCTGACAGTTCTCCCCAACCACCCCCTAACACACACCCAGCATCTGCCTGCTCCTCCACAAAGCTTCTCACTAGTCAGCGTTGACCTGGAAACTACAGAAGCAGCCTGCTGCCTCCCAGGCTCCCGGCCCCAAACTAAACACCACAGCAGCCAGCTAGTGGTCCAGATCAGATCCTGTCACTACCCTGCCATAAACACGGGGTTTCCATGGCAGACAGAATCAAGTCCAGACTCTTCAAGTTTGCTCACTGGTCAGAAATCACCTTCTACCACCCCACCCCCACATGCTGGTCAGTCCCAGCATCTCTGTCATTGCTGCTCCTTCTGCCTGCAATGTGCTTCCCCAACTTTTCTAACATTCTGTTCAAATGGGAACTCCTTTATCTGCCCTTGTAACCCTAGGTCAAAAGCCCCCATGCACCCTAATCTCCCTCATTTTTCACGGTATTTACCCCACCTGACATTATCTTCCTTATTTGTGTCCTTCTTTCCTATGTGTCTCCTCATTATAACATAAACTCTCTTAGGCAGGGAGGAATCATATCCATCTTGTTGGCTCTATGTCCACCTCTGTACCATGTACAGTGCTCAGCGCATGGTAGATGCTCAGTAAATATTTGTTGAATGAGTGAACGCATGTGTGAATAGATGTGTGAGTGAATGAATGAATGAATGAACGAACAAACTGGCAGCACCATCTCTCTCTGGAGCTTCAAAATGCTCCTGTTCCCTACACAGCTTGCCTCCCTTATGAAGAAGTGGGAGAGAGCCAGAGGCACACCCAGCAGGGCACAACCCTCTGAGCAAAGGCAGGGAGGTGGGCATAAGGCTGAGAAAAGGCCAGCTGGAGCACAGGCTGTACTTTGGAATACAGTGGGGCACGAGGCCTCCTGGGAAGCCAGGCCCAGCATCCCCGCCTCAGGGGGCTCTGGAGCTCTCAGACCTGCCAACCTGTCCCAATCAGAAAAGGGCCTTGGGGGCAGCTGGCAACTAAGCGTACCTGGCAGGGGGCCAGGATGCCTGCTGACAGCTGGCATTGCTGCCAGGCAGCCAAGTAATCACGTTAGCCACAAAAATTGGTCCAGGGAATTTTTTTCCTTCGTCTCCCATTTTCTTTCTCTTACCCTCCCCCTTGGAGCTACAAGGCTCAGAAGATTGATCTTTGCCTGAAATGGTGGCGATAACTCAACGTAATGAACTCCACTGTCCCTCTTGCTGTTTGGAGCTTTCAAAAAATTTTTAAAAGGTTGGGGACAAAAAAGCTTGTCCTTGGGGCTCTGGGGCTACGCCCCTCCCCGGAAGCTTCTGCCCCTGATCATGCCTTTCTCCCAACTCTCCACTTGCCTCTTTCTCCCTTCTTTCTCCCTTGGGATGCCTCGGTGGAACAAAGGTTAAAAATATCTCCTTTTCTTGCAGGTTTTAAAAATAATTCCATTGCAGTCAGGGCTGGATCCACCAATTGCCCTGCCTCCCATGGCCCCTGTGGCTACCCTCACTCCCTAGAGTCACCAGCCAGCCTGGGTGACAAGTTGGCTCAGTCTACCTGTTCTCAAAGACTTTCTGAAGGGAGCAAGTAAGGTGGCCCGCCCACCAAGGCATAGCCAGAGATGGTTTCTGTTCTAGCACACAGCTCTTTAAACAGCAGCCTAACGCACAGGAAGCACAGCTCAGACTGGGAGCACCTTACTGAAGGGCTGTGCCTCCCCATTACCCCTCTCCCCTGGGCCAGCATCCCCTCCATCTGGTGCTCGTGGATCCCACGCCCCAGCATGCACTCGTTCAATCAACATTGTTGAGCACCTACTCTTTTCCAGGAACTGGACTTGGAGCTGAAGACACAGGGGACAACCCAACCCTTCTGATGCCTACCTCAATGGCCTTAAAGCCTGGTTGGCATCAACGATTACTTTGCAGGGGGACACACAGGAATTACGGCCAGGGGGCCCTGAAAGCATGGTCAGTGAGGGCTCCCTAAGGAAACATCCTTCGAGCTAAGATCAGAGAACAAGCATGAGGCCACCGGGCATAAGGTAAGGTATGGGTGAAAGGTTCCAGGCATTATGGGAAGGCCTACTTTCAGGATCATGCCATCCAATCAGGGGCCTCTTCCCAGTGCTTTCTGCTGGCAGAAAGAGGGCAGACCCCATGGTTCCTTACCTGGTATTTAAGGGCTGTTCCTAGCCTGGTCTCTGTCCCTAAGACTCCCACACCCCCAGTCTTCCCTTACGAAGTGCAGCACCAATCTCTCCTCATTGGCCCTGGAGCAGGAGGTACTGCTCCCTCTGGGCTTCCGCACCACTGTGCTCCTCCGCACCTCGCCACGGACCACACTGGCCTGCTGCTGTGTATTGCAGGCCCCCTTGCCCACAAGGGCCATGCTGAGCAGTCTCTGTGTAGCCAGAGCCCCGCACATAGTCAGGAGCATGAGCCAAGGAGAAGGAAGCAACTGGAGGCACAATCAGAAGGTTTAGACTCAGGACTGAGGCATCGGGGCAGGCTTCCCGAAGAGGTGAGTCAGGACTCTGAGTGAATAAGGATTTGGAGAAGGGGTGGGCTAGGGAGGTCCAGGGCAGCAGAGGCAGAGGCTCAGGAAAGGCCTGAGGTGGTAGGCACCCAAAGACTGAGGCCTGCCTAGACTGAGAACGTGCAGCCCCGGAGAAGTTGAGTGGGAAAGGGAGAAACTGAGGCTCACAGAAAGCAACTGCTTTCACTGGGCTATGCTGTCAGGTAACAGTGGCAGGAAATATGTGGTCCACAGGTGGCAGCTGCCTCTCTCATGTCCTTAAGCAGTCATTGTCCTCCAGCTGCCCCGCATACCTCCCAGAAGAGCTCACAGACCAGAAATCAGGCAGCTACCATACTGTGCAGCCAGTGGAGGGGATGGAGCCTGGAAGGTAGCCAGAGACACCTGAAGTGGTTCTCCAAGGAGAAGTTTGCTGGGCTGGGAAACACATTCAGACAGGGTACGTCCTGGGCAAGGTCCAGAAGTGCCTTCCCATATTTGCTTCTGTGCCCACCAGGGCTTCTGACCTGGCTGGGCTGCTGGGAACATGGGTCAGCCCACCCAAGCCTGAGCCTTGAAGGAACCAACCCTTTCCCCAAACACTGCATTGTCCTGAGAGGTTGTGCTGGGAAATTCTGGAACCTGCGCTGGCCAGTCTCAAGTTTTCAGTCTCTACTTTTGGGCCTTGGGGACCTACCCCATCCCAGCCCTTTGGGCTGAGGACACAGCAGAGGCTAAGGGCTCTTGCCTAGGAAGGACCTCCCCGGGGTCGTCAGCCCCCACCCCACGAGGGTAGGCAGGCCCCAGGCCCAAAAGACTTCGGTGTGGTAGCCGCCCTCCCCAGGGCCCACCACTACCAGGGCCTGACCTTGTGGCCCTGCAGGCAAGTGCCTTCCCACCGCAGCTTCCTCACTGCAGCCCACGTGCTGTGTGTTCCGTGACATCAGAGACAGTTGGAGGTGCAAGAAGCTCAGCGAAACCAGCCCTGCCCCACTGCTGGGGACTGAAGCCCCAATCGTCACACAGACCAGGGAAGCCTCACCCAGAACATCCCAACACAAGGCTCCCTAAGACCTCTGCTGAACCAGAGGCGAGGCGTGGGAAGAACTCGAGGCTCAGAGGAGGGGAGAGCCTGCTAGGGGAGAAGGGCAGAGGGAGACTTTGGCCAAACCCAGTGGGCAGCGCCTGTAATGTGAGGCAGATGGAAATGCTGGGCACCACCCTCTGTGCAAAAGGGGCTCATGGGCCAACCAAGCACAGGAGTGGGGCCTTCAGCCAGTTACTGGCAAACCACGGGGCTGGGCAGAAGGGCTGCTCCAGGGGAGCTGACCTTTCTGCTGAGCCCCCAAGCCCAGCTTCGGCGGGGCTAAAGTAGCTGCCATGGGCATGCATGGAGCCTCTGAAGGAGGGTGAAGATACCCCACCTCCCACCCCCCACCCCAAACCGGGCTAGAGCTGCCCCAGCCTGTCTCTGAATCTTCTTCCTAGGCTCTGAGGGACAGTCACAGGAGACAGGGCCTAGCTGAGCCACCACCTGGGGTGGGTGGCGGGGAGGCAGGCAGTTCGCCTACCCTCCCAGTAGTTCTCTGAGAGGGCAACAGCGTCCCCTGTACAGAGAGGATACCAAAACTTGGAAGAAGCCACAGATAGCATTGCTCTGGCCTAATTGTAATAAAGCCAGCGACCTGCCAAATCACAGCTTTCCCTGAGCCCATCAGAGCTGGGGCCAGGAGGCCCCCACCAGGAGAGCCAAATTCCACAGATGACAAGCTGCTTGAAGGTGAACAGAGAGAGGTGAGCAGACACAGGGTTGGTTTGCTTCTCACAGAGACTAGAGGGAAGGGTAAGGCCAAGCTGCAGGTATAAGAAGTCTGGGCCTGAAGGTGGGCCACGTGACAATTTAGATGCTGGAAGTCCCAGACACAGGGTCTGCCCTCCCCACCAGCTCATTTCCACAGGCCGCGAGGATGTTCACAAAAAGGTGTGGGCGTAATGCACGGGCAAAACGCCCCACCCACTATCCAAGCAGGTAAAGAGATGAGCCATTGACTGAAAAGGCAGGGAGGGATAGGGGCCTAGCTCTAACTAATAACACCCATCCTCCCATCCTCCCATCCTCCCATCCTCCCATCCTCCCATCCTCCCATCTTCCCATCCTCCCATCCTCCCATTCTCCCTGCCAGCCTCCTCTGCTGGGGGGTTCTTGCTGAGGGATTTGGGCAACCCCCTTCTCCTCTCTGGGCTCCCTTCCTCTGTAAGTCACGTCCATCTCTAGCACACCTTCACACAGGAACTGTAAGGTATGGCAAGTGGATCTCTGAGTAGCCCAGGAACAGGGGGTGAGGGGCAGACAGCACCAGGGGCCACAGCTTCCTCTGTAATGGGAGGAGCTGAGGGGCTGAGAAGGCACAGATTTCCTGGTGGTGGGGCTCAGAGCCCAGGTTTACTGGCCTCAGGCCTGTGCCCATGCCCTTCCTAGGGAATTCCAGTCTAATGAGGGTTGGCAGGATTTGTCCCGTTCCCTCTGAAGATGGAATCTACTCTGGACACAGAGTGGGGTTGATTTTCTTTTCTCTCCTCTAAGACCATTAGACAGTCAAATTATAGTTCATTATCAAAACAGGCATAAAGAAATCAAGTTTGGGAGTTATTCTCATCTTAAAGAGCAAGGAGGAAGGACAGAGGAATGAAGGGAGGCCGAAGATTTGCTGTGACAAGGGGCTGGGGATAGAGCAGAGCAAAAGCCCCCAGGCTACAGACTACCCCTGGGAGGAAGAGCACGGAGGTAGGGGGCTGGGAGGTCAAAGGAGCTCATGCAGGGAGCTGCTGCGTGGTCCTCCCGCCTTCACCATCCAGTGAGCCATTCAACAAATATTTCTTTAGCACCTCTGCCTGCCCTGCCCTGACTTTCCTCAGTGAGTGAGCTGGAAAAAATCCTACCAACAACGAGGCTACAAAGAGGACGTGTGGTGGGCAGGACCTGATCCAGCACCTCCTCGGGGTAGCTGGGCATCAGGCCTCCTCTGGCAGACACCGAAATGCCCCAAGGAAAGGAAAGCACAGAGCTTTGTAATTACGCAGGCATTGGCCTAACTCCTGAACCTTCATCCCAAGTTGGGCGAGTCCACTGGTCTCTCTGAGCCTCAGCAAGAGTAACAATAGCAGGTGACTTTTATTAAACAGTCACTATGTACTTAGCATTGATCTAGACCTTTACATGTATAAACTCATTTGATCAATACAACACTATGAGGTAAATAATGTCTGTATCCCTCTTTTCTTGGAGACAGGGAGGTTTGGTGCGCTGCACAAGGTCACACAGCTAGTAAACAGTGCAGCCAGGGTCCCCAACAGGGTGGCCTGGCTCCAGAGCCCGAGCACTTAACTGCTACATGATGGTCAAGAAGCTGTCCCCAGCATAGATGTCCCACTGCAACCTAGAATCAACGCCACCACACCCGTCTGTGCTCACTGGACTCTCTGGAGGAGGCCATGTCAAATGCCCTCTCTGCAGTGAAACCAACTGATCCCTCTCAGGATTAAGGCTCTAAAAGATGCAGCGTTTTAAAGTCATTCAGCTGGTCGAGGAAAGAACTTGCCATATACTACGCATCTCTAATGGGATGGATGTGAGGGTACAGTGTGCATGGAGACCAACGTGAGGTCACCTTGTGGTTCCTGAGGCAACTGAGAAGAATGAAGAGCATCTGGGCCTGAAAGAACAGGACTGTACGAACTAGGGGCAGGGTCCATCACTTGGTCAGCAAGCCAAGACATAAGAAACATGGGTATGAGTGAGGAACCTACTCCACTTTGTTCCGTGGCCCCACATCCCTTCCCCAGCCCCAATGCTGAGAACATCTTCTCTTCTCTCCACCTGTCCAATTCCTGCCCAGCTATATTTTCAGGTCCAGAACCAGTACTGCTACCTCCTGCAAGGAGTCAGCCCTGACTGCCCCAGCAGCCTTTAGAGTAATCTGAACCTGCGGTCCGGCTGAGGACTGACTGAGCACTGGAAGGTAGAATTGCCCCATGACACATGGGTAAAGGACAATCAGGTGCATGAGTATGGCTGGCTGAGGGGAGCCCTGCCTGGAGGATAACGAGGCACCCTACCCTGCAGGAGGCTCAGGTAAGAGTCAGGTGTGTCTGCTGGCAGCAAACCTAACATGATGGATGGTACCACTCAGGGAGAAGTAAATCCTGAGGCCTATGAGCCAGGTAAACTTGGAGAGGGGCGGGGGTGGATCCATCTTAGAGATGCTTAATGAATGTGCTAGCTGCCACAATGACAGCATACGTCTACCTCCCACCCCTCTCCAGCTCCCTGTGCTCGGGGACTACCACACCCCCTCAGGTTCAGCCCCTTACCAAACTTTCTTAGGATCAGGGAAGGAGGGTGCAGAGGGGTCCAGAGGTTAGCTCTTCCAAAACAAACTCTCACTGCACAAATGAAAAACCGAGGCCCAGCAAGGGCAGGGACTTACCCAAGGTCACAGGGGGAGCCAACTGCAAAACCTGGAACCCAGCCCTCCGGCCTCAGCCCAAGGGGCCTCTCCCTCAGGCTGCACGCTCTCCAGGGACCTCTCCAAACCCTCCCTGCCTTTGAGCTCTACTGAGTCCTAGAAGAACTGCTGACCACCCCCATCCCCACGTCCAGACCTCTTCCTCCAAAGTACCAATCCTAGACCCTTCTGTCCCTCCGTACCCCTCCTTTACCCCTGACAACATGGCCATGCCGTGATGAGCACGGCAAGCTCAGGGGTACTTCTAGTGGGGACATGACTCAGAGTGGGAACAGAGACAGGTCCTGCAGTCTGCATAAATGACCAGGTACGACCCACCCCTGGACACTCTTCTCAAAAACAGGACCCCTGAGTTCCCTCCCTCTGGTTAATTGCTCCCCCTGTGTGTCTTTTAATTACTCTCTGCCCAGTGACCCCTCACTTTCTGGAAGAGTGGTCAGGCCGGCCCTGCCTGCATCAGAACTCCTGCCAATTTCCCAGGCCTGGCTTTTACCAAGCTGATGAGTGAGGACGTTCAAAACAAATCCCTCAGTCAAATCAATGAGATGCCGGCCTGCCTATGAACAGAGCAGAGGGAGCCTTGGGAGAGGTGGGTGGGAGAAAGGCCAAAGAATGGGGCTGCACACAACGAAGGAGCCAGGCAAGCTCCCATCCCAGCCACCGAACGTCACCATTAATGGGAAACATTGATCCTTTGGGGGTTCAGAGGTATTAAAGTCTCCTAATAAAGTGAAAATATCCCAGAGAGAAATCTACCTTTAATCATTACCCACTTCCACATGTCAGCAGAGAAAGTGGGTGGGGGGAGGAGGAAAGTAGGTAACACTGAGCACCTACTATGTGCCAGATATTGGTAGCAATGCTAAGGCTCAGGGGCCAAGTGGTTGGCCAGAGATCACTCAGGCAATGGGAGGCAGAGGCAGGATTTGAACCCAAGTACAACTGGGCCCAGAGCCAAGCTTTCTCCTTCTACACATCCAATCAGGGGATGCAGCTGCCTCCATGAGCCTCACTCTGGCAGGATGAGTGGTTGGCCGCCACCATCAGCCCTGCAGGGTCTCAGGGCAGAGGTTTCCTGGGCCTCTGGGATATGAAAACCAGGACTCAGAAGTCTTCCCCAGACCAGGCACTCTGAGCTTCCTAATAAGTCAGGAGTTTGACACAACCCCACCCTGTGGATAGACCATCACCCCTTTGGAATCAGATGACCCAAATTCTAATCATGTCCCCTAACCTCTCTGGGCTCCAGCTTCCCCATCTGTCAGATGGTTAGAGTAACATCCCCCTTGCAACATCACTTCTGCAGAGATGAGAGAAGGTCTGGAAGAAACCCATCAGAGCCCTGCTCAGGAGCAGCCCTCAGGGCAGCCCGCTCTGCCTCCAGGTGCAGCCACCCACCTTGACTTCCTGCAGAGCCAAAGCCCTCAGGTGGCTGCCACGGAGGAGGACTCAGGTGCAGCAAGTGGACCCAGGAGAGCACAGAAACAGTGGGTGGAGAAAGGCCAGGTCCCTGCTTCAGAACATGGCCCCTGAGGGTCCTGGAGGGAGGTCTGGGCACAGTGTAACCTGTTCGCCCACTCTGGGGCTACTCCGAGGCCCCGCATTCAGCCTGACCACAGGAAGCACTGTCAGAAAACAAGTTCAATGCCACCCACCCTCCAGGCAGAGCCCCAGAGAGCGCCCCTCCACAACCAGCACTCTTCCTCATTACTCTCACTCAGTCTCCCACACTCTGGCCTCAAGGCCCCGATGAGAAAACAGAGGCATTGATGGTTTGCCAAGAGTCTCCATAGCACAGTGGAGTCTGGAGCAGGGCTCTAACTCCTGAACTTGCTCCTCCAAAGATACCATTTATGATGTACCTATGCGGAATGGTTCCTCTTCCTGGAGTTACTGCATAGGTCTCCTGGTTGCTGCCTAAGGAGGCTGTTCCAGCACTTCCAGGGTCCTGCTACAAGACTACCTTCAACGTACCACAGGTCCTCTGCCATCAAGTGGTCATCTGAAAAAAGGGGCAGGACCCCAGCCATTTATTTGCCATCAAGTTAGTCAATCATCTTCTCCCTGCCAATGAGTGGAGAGCTGTCTGGGAACATCCAGAAGTAGCCAACTTGGGAACCATAGGGGAGGAATGAGCATTTAGTGAGCACCAGCTATGGACAGGCCCACTCCCTCTAATTTAATGCTCCCAAAAACTCTGGGGACGGTTATATTGTGTCTACTTTACAAATGGAGAAAGTGAGCCTCTCTGAGGTTAAGATACTGGCTTAGCTTGGATTTGAACCTTAGTCTGCTTGACTCTGAGGCTGAGCTGCCTCCAGGAGCTGAATAACCACCAAGAGGTGAAGTGCCCAGGAAAGAAAGCTGGGATCATTTCCCAGATCCCCTTGGGGTAGCCTTGCCAATGATGCCTTCCTCACTGTTCTTAGGGTCAACAGTTGGCTTAGGCCGACCCCAGTGGGAGGTGCTTTGTGCTTCTTACGGGGCTGTCTCTGTCTCCCCTCTCTCCACTCTCACTAGCAAATGAGTGAGAAGAACAGAATTACAGTTTGGCTATACAAGACACAGAATTAGCAGGATTAAATATAAATAGCTATTAAAAGTGCCTCATGAATTAAATTCATTTTCCTGTTATTTGTTTAACACACACGGCCGCCCACATGTGTGCACACACACACATGCTCCCATCCTCAGCTCCACACAGAGTGGGTGTCAGGGCCCCCGCTGCTAACCCGCTTCCTCCTCGCTGTCACCTCTTGTTCGGAGTTCCAGGACCTGCCCCTCTCCCACCTCCTCCCTGACTCATGGGCCCTGCTTCCAGTTTATGCCCCCAGCCCTTCCCAGAAGAATAGAACCTGCTGTTGCTGCTGCTGCTGCTGCTGTTCCCACGTGCTGAGCCTAGGGCACTTGACATCGTCACCTCCTTTATTCCACCCAGAGAATTTTTTTTCAATAAATATTTTTTGAGTGCCAAGTACTTAGTATGCATTAAATCAATTCAATGACATTCACTCCTCCATTAAACGAGTATTAGTTGAACACCTACTACATGCCAGGGCTGGATAAATTCTAGCAATTCTTCAGCCAACATGCCTCAAGCCTCTTCCCTTGTGGAGCCCAGCCCAGAAAAAAAAGCCCAGAACCAGAGATTAGGCCAGGTGACGCCACTTGTCAAGCCAAGAGGAGGTCAGGTAGGAGAGGGACACGTGGAGGAGGTGTGTTAGGGAGAATCTTTGAACTGTGAGCTTCTGAAGGGCCCAAGCACAACCCACCATCTCCCTGTGAGCAGGGGAAGAGGCAGGGCGCAGGATGGCCATGTCATTCACAATGGTCAGTGTACGCTGACCTGAGCTGGTGTGAGCTGGGCTCTGCAACTTCTCACGCTATGCCCATGAGATGCCCCTTCTCCCTCAGGCCTCAACTTCCTTCTCTGTAAAATGGAGATTACTTAACCCTTTCTACATACAGCACAGGAGTGAATGCATGCAGAGAATTTTGAACTGTGCCTGCCCGTAGCAAGTGCTCAGTAAGGGTCGGCGGCCTCGGGAGCACTGCTAATAGTATGACTACTGCTGTTGTCATTGCCCACCTCACCTGCGGAGTCAATGACTCATGGATGTGAGAGAACTTAGAATAAGCCTCATAGTAATGGGAAGAATTATAAGACCTATAATAATGGGGTTGGGGGTGCCTGGGAGGAGCACAATGAAAGTCTATGAGGGGGGCCTCATAGGGAAAGAATAGTTCCAGCTGATCCCTGGAGGAGGGGGGCAGTGCTTTGGGCCTCTCCACCCCAGATCCCTCTCCTTGACTCACTTGGCCTGACCTTTAGCCCCTTCCCATGGGCCTTGGGAAGACCCTAGCCCCAGATCCTGGGCTATAAGAGCAGAGGGCTCAAAACTTTAGCCTTTGACTCCAGCCATTCAACTAGCCTCACTGCCTCCAAAACCCTGAGAGAAGTGGGACAAGAACACTCCATCCCTCTAAGGGGGTCAGGTAGCTAGAAGGCAGGGTACATGTACCCAAGCTAAACCAGATCTGAGACAACAACAAGGTAAGGGCATGACCCCAAGTGGTAAACCTCAAGCACACCGACATTTCCTGAGCCCCCGTTGGGCAAACAGCACTCTACTCCATTGTGTCAGTCAAGCGGAACAGCTGCTCTCTCACACACCAGAGGTGACCATGCCCCACTCTTCAGAAGAGCGAAACCCAGAGAGGTCAGCAGAAACTTGCCCAAAGCCACAAGACCTGAAAGCGGCAGAGCTGGGGAAAGAACCCAAATCTATTTTCTCCAAGGCTTTTCCCTGCCCCATGCTTCCCCTGGAACACGAAGGCCCTGCTGCATGGCACAGGGCCATGGACACTGTTCCTGGAAGGGTTCTTCTGGAGACCCTGCCTTCCCAGCCTCCCACTTCAGCCTCCAAGGTGAGCTGCCTGCCTCACAGGCTCCCTGAGGAGCTCCCGCACTCAGCCAGCCCCGGGAGCCCATCAGGAAAGTTTTTTGTCCTCAAGGTTGGCAGCTAATTAGCAGAGACTCCATCCTTTCCTCAGCAAGGACATGACTTCATTATCTGAAGCCAAAAAGAGCCCCATGGTATTCAGCACTGGCTCAGGCAGCTGCCAAAAACAGTGCAAATCGGTGGGCAGCAAGAGGCCAGCTCTGGCCCAGCTCCCCACAGGGCTTTAGGGCTCTGTCCCATCTCTGTGACAAAATGCAGGGGAGATAAAGGAGCCATGTTGGATGGCACAAAAGACCCAGAGACAACCCACGCCTATTGTCACTTCCATATGAAATCAGCCAACCCCAGGCAAAGAGGGAGGGCAGGAGAGCTGGGGAGTGGGATTCTATAGCAGGCCAAACTGCAGCACTGGAGAACTGAGTGGAAATCCTGCCCTGTCCAAGGTGACAGCAACCTTCCCTTGTGATCTTCCCAAGGACCGGCCCCTACTGCCTACCTTCCCAAACTCATCAGCTGCCCTAAGCCCACCGGATGGGCTTCTTGCCTTCCCCCCGCAACACACACACAAATGTCACCGTGCCAGCCTCCTCCTATTCAGTGACCATGCACTTTCCCCTACCTTGCTGCCTCTCCAGGCTTCGTGCCACCTCTTTCAAGGGGCCTTCCTGACTGTTCCACTTTGCAGGAACCTGCCCTGCCTCACATCCCTGAAACACCTCTCACAGGCCCCGCAAAATCAATCATACGCTTCTGTTGTGACTGCCATGCCAAGCTCTGTTGTGGAGAGAACAGAAATCTGCTGCCTCCATCGCTCCTCCATCACTAAGCTTAATATAGAGACAGGCACATGGTAGGTGCCTGGTAAGTGCTGACTGAGCATTAGGGAGACCTTCTAAAAGCCTCCATGTGTTGCAATGGGGAACACCCTAGCCTGGGAAAACCAGGGTTGTAGTCGGTTCTAAAGCTAAGTTTATGTGTGCTCTTGGATGTCACTGGCATTCTCTTGACCTGGTGTACCCATCTGACAACACAAGGCTTGAGTCAGCAGGACCTCTGAGGCCGTGTTCACCTGGGAGGAGATAGTGACCCAAGGTGGGGCTAGCCGCTGTTCATGGTGCTGAACCTAGGTGTGACCTTCTCTGGGGCCAGTGGGCACAAAAAGTGAACAAAGCTGTGGAGAGAGAGGACTGGAGGCTGGGGCAGGGGAGAAGGGTACAGCTGAGAGGGACAATTTGTTCAAACTGCTGGTTCTGGGCACTGCCAGGGGCTATTGGGGTGGGGCTATGTGCTCAGGCTGGTAGAGAAGGCTCAGCCTCAGTCACTGGGAACCAAGAGTCCGGCCAAGGACCCAGAGCCACAGAGAATATGGCCTGCTGGAGATGGGACCTGTGAGCACAGACATATCAACTGTGCACCCACAAGCACACATATGACAATGTTAATGGAAAAATCTGTGCCCAAGCCTCACAGGTGTATTTCCCAACCCAGGGTACCTCCCAGCCTTTGCCACACTTGATCGGCCTCACACCTGAGGAGCCCCAGGAACACTATATGGACCCATTTAAAAGAGGAGCAAAATAAAGCTCAGTTCCTGGATGCTTCTCATTTCCAGACTGTGAGAAGCTACTGCCCAATCACCTCCTTCTCCCAATGGTGCCAGGTGCCTGTCCCCATGGGATGAAACAAAAAAAGACATTTGTTGTGGCAAAGCTATAATAAGCCCAGAGCTGAGAAAAAAAGGAGGAGCAGAGAGGGAAGAAGAGAAAGAAGGATGAAAGGGAGGAAAGAAAAAGGAAGGAAAGGGAGGAAAGGAGGTAAGAAAGCTAGATCCCACTGCTATTGAGAAGCAGATCTTGGCAGGGCCCTGTGCTGGCCCAGACACCATTCGCTTCTGCATAATTTCTCCAGCAGAAACTGTAATTATGGGTAATAACAATCACTCTGATTTGCATTTATTGAGCGCCTCTCAACTTGAGATCTCCAAGTGCTTTGCCAACATTAATTAATCCACTAGGCACGCCCACCTCCCCAGGACGGGGCCACACAGTGCTCTGCCCAGCCCAGCACAGCTGGCTCCGAGGTACTTGAAGGGTGGCAGTCCCAGCATGGGCACCTGTTGGGTGTCCTGCAGGAGAGGCTCTGAGGAGAAAGAGCCTGCAGAGGGGCCCCTCTGGCCCCAGACCTTGCCTCAAGCTGCCCCCCTCAGGGATCAGGGACACCCTTTCAGGGCCTCTCTTAGAGGACCAGGTTGAGGGAGGTCAGGTGCCCAGAGATGACCTAGCCCCAACTCTGCCCTCAATCACTGAGTACCTTGGGAAGCTCTCAAGCTTCTACAACATAGTTTCTTTGCCTGTAAGAAGGTATCTGGCAACTCTAGCTCCCAAGGTGGCTCTGAAGCTCAAGGCAGGCAGTCTGGGGGGAAAGCATTCAGATCTGGGCAGGGCTGTGCACATGAAGGTGTCGCTTCTCCCTCTGCCACCAGGCCTGTGGTCATAGACACATACAAACCTGCCCTCTGGGCCAGGACCCTCCTAGGATCATACTGGGGCACTCAATCTGGTTCAGGAGCATGGAGACACCCCTCCTCCAAAGGGCTCTGAGTCTGCCCCTGTTGCCCACTCCAGCTCAGGTCCCACGCTGGCCCTGGTGCCAGAGATCTGGCCCAGAAAGGGAAGGTTTCCTGAAGGCCTGGCTCAGAATCAGAGCCAAGAGGGACCTCTGGGGTCAGCAGGCTCAAGCTCCAAAGCAAGGAACTCTTCAAACCCACAGAAAGTGGCCAAATTGGAGGTCATCTCCCCAGGCCTTCACAGTACATTTGGGGAAACGGAGGCACAGAAGTGGGGAGAGGAATACTTTGAAGTCTAAACTGGAATCATATCCCAGTACCACCATTAATTTGTGTTGTCACCTTGAGTAACTCACTACCTCCCTGAGCCTCCATTTCCTTATCTGAAAAGTGAAACAGTAATACCTTTGGATAACGTGAAACAGTAATATGCTTGGTTAACAGGGTTGCCTACATTGTAGGTGCTCAACAAATAGAGCTGCTGTCATTAACTATGCTAGAGTTATGCTTTCCATTGAACACCTTCCCCAAGGACACATAGAAAACTCCATAATTGGACCTCTGGTTTCATGTCATAAATATTCACTGAGCATCTCCTATGTGCCGGGCATCCTGCTGCCTCCCTCTCTAGCACCTCTTTATCAGTACCAGGTGCCCAGCTGGCTGGCTTCCTGCCTGTTTCCTCCACCACATTCCTGCCCCCCTTCCTGAAGCCAAGCATTTGCCCTTGATGTTTCCTCCACCTACACTGCCCTCCTTCCTCCCCTCTGCAGAGCTAAATTCTCTTTCAATCTGCCAAGGCCTGCCAGCCCCATCTCCTCCAGGAAGCCTTCCCTGATTATTCCCATGTGATTTAATACTTGACTGCTGCCAAATTCCTCATCTTGTCTACTGGGTGGGACTGGGGGCTCCTCCAGGGCTAGGTCCAGGTCTCCTCCACATCCTATTTCCACAGCGTAGCTGGGCAGAGGCTGGTCGGAGGGTTCTGTACCAGTCCGGGCCAGGACTGGGGAGGCAGAGACTTAGCTACAAGGAGCATGCAAGTCTGTGTACACAAAGATGCGCCAGGGTCCACGATGAACTCAAGGCCCACAATCACAGAAACAGTCGCACACACTATACAGCACTAACACAGCAACACAGTCATGCATGCATTTTCACACACACAATCACACAAAATACAAAGTGACACACAGTTATGCAATGACAACCACACACACACACACACACACACACACACACCCCACAAAGGGAATGCCAAACTGGGGTGGTGGCCTTGGTTAGTGACTGTTTCCCTCCACCTGGGCACCTAACCATCCAGCTTTCCCCTACATCTTCTACATATTTTCTCCATATTCTTAAGAATATTTACATCAACACACTAAGTTGAAAGACAGCTGTAAATGTGCCACTTTAAGGGAATGACCTTGCACTCTCTATTCCAAACTATACATCCTCCCTAGGGCACTGGATACCTCTGTTTGTGGGGCTCACCCAGCACTCCACTGCCCACACGCACTCCTCAGGCAGCCCTCAGGGATACCTTGCAGACCAGCCGTGGGGAATGGTCCCCACTTCTGCTGTGCCTGTCTTCCCATCCATACCAGAGCCCCTACAGCCTGGGGGAGAGGGGTGGGAGCTCATGCCTGGGAAGGAGCCCCACCACCCCTAGGCAAGATTTGATGCTCAGGGTCCTGACACCTCCCTCCTTGAACAAGCCACCCCCTTTCTCCATCCTCCACAGTGTCTCTGTCTCAGGGTCACCTCCTCTAGGAGCTCTCCCTGATTCCCAGGAATCATCTTGGCTTGATGTTTGAGACTACTTCTTTGACAAGGGTCTTCCTGAGCAGTGCTACCAGAAGTCCTAACTCTGATCTGACAGGACAGGAGGTATGAGCCCCCAGAACAAGAATGGATATGAACCACTCTTATGAGACAGTGGGACTTCTTCCTAGGCTTGGGTTCCAGCCCCACTCTCCTAGGCTGGGAAGAGGGTGTATGGGGGTTAACTCAAGGGGAAAAGAATCCAGTCAGCCAGACCAAAACTGAGGTGGGAGTGGCAGCACCACAAAGGTGGAGGCTGGGCCCCACAGGCCTTATTGGGGTCACTTTCCATCTTTGTGTCTCAGTTTCCTCCTCTGTCAATGGGAATACTGTGAAGACCAAGTAAAGGAGCTTTGATCTAATAATGCCATACAGGTATTAGGGTCTCACGGTGTTTTCCTGCAGCATATCCTCAGCAAGGTCTTCTACTCCCCCAAGAACAAAGGGTCCTCAGTGGAACCTTAGCCATAGACGTGTCACTTCAAGGTATGTTCTTATCCCAGAGGAGAAGACAAAGAGTGCACAGTAAAGAGAGCCAGCAAGGGGAGGGAGGCTGCCCTAAGGGACAGATAGAAGGGTGAAGAGGAGAAAGACAGCCATAGGCCTCTTATGAGCAAGGGCTGGCCGGAATTGCCCAGGACCGGGGGCTCAGCCCCATCCTGGCTCAGACCCCAAGGCACAGGGCCCTTGGTAAGGAGCCCAGCCTCCAGCTTGTTAGCCAAGACCTTCTCATCAATCACTGTGGGCCACTTCTCCTTGCCCTGGCTGTGTCAGGCCACAATAAAACATGAAGAACATTCATTTATTCACCAACTTCCCACTCAGGAAAAGATACCGGATTCTGTAGGGATGGATTTATCCTGACACCCAGCTTTCTGCAAAATGAGGTTAATTTACACATTCAAGTCAACAGCCTGCTCCTCCCCTCGACTCCTAATTTATTTTTAAATGGTGGGAAGGTGAAGGATGGAAGGTAAGTTGAAAATGTGTATGACTGCTGGGTTGGAAGGGCAGGGGCAATGGAGAGGAAAAGGGATCCTGGTTGGGTTTCCGTCTGCCTCTCCCTCACCATCCGTCCTGGCCCCGGCTCTGAAATAAAACCAGCGCGGCAGGTAGGTGGAGAAGAGCAAACCCTGGACCAGAGGGCAGAGTCCTGCTTCACAGCTAACTGCACCCCTGTCAAGCACCCTGTCTCCAGCCTCCATTCTCTGGTCTCTAGAGCAGAGGCTTGGGCAACATAGATGCTACCCGGGTCCTGCCAGCTCCCAGAGCCGGGTTCTTTTGTCCTCTTCTGGGTATCTCCTCACCCCTGTGGTCCATCCACATGCTCTGGGGAGATGGGGGAGAAGCAGGACTGGGCCTGCAGCAGAGAGCTCTCAGGAACAGCCCAGACAGCCACCTGTGAGGGAGAGACAGCCGTACCCAGCAGAGGTCAGAGCAGGCTAGGCACTCAGGGTGTGCTCTGCAAAGGAGTCAAAACCGAAATTCAGGCCAGGGAGCAGCCATGCCTCGAGCTCTACAAGTAGCCTCTGGGGCCAGATGCCAGGACTCAAATCCCTGCTTCCCCACTTGCTTTGCGGCCTTGGCAGGTTGCTTACCCTCACTGCACCTCAGTTTCCTCATCTGAAAATGGTGATGAGAGTACCTACCAGACAGGACTCTTGGGAGGATCAGATGGGACTGCTGAAAATGAAGAGCCCCTGGCACTGCACTGGGCACAGAAAAACAGGCATCGGCAGTATGACTGTCATCAGGGATGGCCAGGAGGAAAGGGAGGAGTACCTGGGTGAGGCCAGTCTGACCTGAGGCTCCCCACTGCTCATCCCCACCTCGGCCTAGGCCGGTCCAAGGTGTCCCAGGGTGAGGCATTCTCTGTTCAGCCCATAGAGAACCCACAAGGCCCTGACTGTAGCAGTAAGATTTCTCTTTGCTATAGGCTGAGGCTAAGCCACCCCACCCTCCATGAGTAAGAAATAAAATCAAGGCCTTCTCTGAAGCACTAAAAAGCACATGACAGCAGGGCTAGCAACCTGTGTAAACAAAAAAGCCACACGCATGCACATATCACCTTCCCCAAAGCTCCCCTCCCTTCACAGGCCTGCCTCTGAGCTGAGGTTACAAGCCTCTGGATGCTCCCGGCACCCTTGGGTCCACCCAGAAGTAAGGGGGTATGGAGGTGAAGTTCAAACTGGGAGGGCCCGGCACGGATCAAAGACAGGAGGGCAAATGGGAGGCCGGACAGGGAGCTGAGAGGCCCGCTAACCCCCACACTGGTAGAGAGCCAACTCAGTCCAGGTGGGCCTGGGCAGCAGCCATGGCCAAGTTCCTCTCAGGCCTGAAAAGATGGAGGCATTTACGCCAACTTCACCTCACACGGTGGTTGTAAAGACTCAGTGAGGCCACCTATGGAAACACCAAGCCCGGGTCCTGGTACACAGTACATGCTCAACAGCAGCCCTCGGTACCCTGCCCTAGTCTCAAAGGCACAGGGCAGCTGAGAGCCGCTTTCATCTCAAATCCGGCTAGAACAGGAGACTGGGGAAAAGGTGCCGATTTATGCGGGGGAGGGGGGGCCTGCATCTCTGTGAATTTTGCTGTAATTGAACGTCCTAATAAAACACCTTGATCAGTAACGCAGCCATTTTATTTAAAAGTTCCTGTGTTATTTTTTTAAAGTGATAACTGAACAAATTCTCTCCCCTGGCCACACCCTAAGGGAGGCTGGCGTCCAAGTCACACTCTATAATCTGGATGCCACTGCTCGCCTGGTGCCAGATAATGCTGTCCCCAGTGAGGCCTGGAGTACAGCCACATCCCACAAAGTCGTCTCAGAGGCCCCTCCCTCCCCAAGCAAGCCTGGGTAACAATGCTAAGGAGGCAGATTTTTTTCCTCCTCAGATGGGAGCTTGTTGGTGACTCACATCTGTTTCCCTGTGGCAGTCTGTTTTCGGTGTTGTCACTAAAACACAATGACGACTCCCTGACTCCCTCCCGGAGGGGATGGAGGGCACCGCTAGGGCAGGGGAGGGGAACAGAGAACAGCCTGGGCTGGATATGGAGGGGGTCAAGGAGGCAAGTGGGCCAGCCGCCACAAGAGGGTGTCCCAGGCCCACCCAGTGACTACAAGCACCACCAGGTCCCTGCACCTATCTGTAAAAGCAGAGAGTGGACCATACCCAAGAGTTGCAAACTGGGCAACAGAATGTTCTGTTTGGCCTGCTCGGTGGTTTTTTAAAAGATTAGGATGAGTTGCCAACTTTTACAAATCACACAGAAATCTGGATTTCTGGTTTCTCTTGGGAAAATCCAGCCTGGCCACACAGGGCCTCCATTTCCACATGATGATAATCAGCTGGGACCAACAGTGGCCCTTCAGGTCCCCACAGTCCCCACCTAGCCTGCTCCCCTCATTTTCATTTCCAGCGTGGCAGCCTCAGGCATTTGAGTTTGAGACCCCAGGGCCTCCAGCACTGAGGTTCCAAATCTCTAAATCTGTATCCAGCCCCTTGTGCTCAACCTGGGGCTGGGGGAGTGGGCCAAAGGAAGAAATGGGGGTAACAGAACTCACAGTTAGATCCCCTTGGGGAATGCAATTCAGGAACATAAAAACCACAGAATTTGTTGTAAAAGGTTTTATTTTGTTGCTGTTAATAATAAGTATCCATTTTTAGTTCATGGTGCATGGGGTGGGAGAGTGCCGGGACCCCACCACCCAACTGTGAGGAACCAGGCCACAACAGCCCAGTCCAAACACAAGACCACACACGATAAAAGGCCGTCCTAGCATTCTTACCAGTAGCACAGGAGCTGGGACAGACATTCTCTGTTATCATAGTTAGGGATGTAATAGCCAGTTTAAAAGGTTGAGTTGTGATTGTGCAAATAGGCATAATGAGCAAAAAGCTTTCTCCACTATGATTGCAGTTAAAATGTCTAGACACTAGAAATACCACTCATGCAGCTCAGGTCAGGTATAGGACAGTCCAGGTAAATAATCCCCCACTGTAACTAAACGATGGAAGGAGAGATTCTGTCTGAAAAAGTTCTCAGAAGGAAGGGTACCAAGGGCTGGGGGAGTCGGGGCAGTTTTCTAGCCTCAGAGGCATGAAGCCAAGTCCCCTCACTAGCTGCCTGTGACCCCTGTGTCCCAAAAGAGCTCACTGAGTCCCTGCCACATGCTCAGTCCCTAAAGCCTCTATCCCTGGCACATGGCCTACTTGAACCTTAGTTTTCCCATCTATAAAGTGGGTACGAGTGGCGGAGTGAGACCCGGTTATGCAGTGTTCAGGGAGCAAGCCTCTGCTTCCATTTCCTTTGTTTCCCCAAGAAAAGGCCTATGAGCCACTGAGACCCAGTCCTAGGTTGTGCTGTGTTACTAACCCCTGGCTGTGTGATCCCAGACCCTGACCCTCTTTGGCGTCATGTCCTCCATTCTGTAAAATGGGGCTTTACATGCTCTTGGGTCTTTTGAGCCCCAGAACTTGATGATCTAGTCTTGAAGTCACCTGGGCAGGGTTGGCTGTGGCCAGAACATCCAGAGGCTACCTGGGGGTGGAAGAGCTCAAGGAGAGAGCTGAGGTGGCACTCAGCGGCACTTGCTGGGTGAAGGCAGAGGGCAGTAACATGAAGACAGTGGGTGCAGGACAGCCTTCTAGGGCCTTGGCTGTGCTGGTTAGGCCTGGATGGAATACAGGGCCATGGCACACGCCAAGCACACGTGATGCCCAAGACCCAAGTGCAAGGGCAAGATACATTCCCATAGCTCCAGAGGAGGCCTTGGGCAAGCCTTCTCCAGGAAACCCACCCTGACCACCTTCCTCTCTGGGTCAAGAGCCCACTCGCGACATGCCCATATCAATTCCTGACCAGGCTCTCAGGGTACAGATGGAGCAAAGGAGGCCCTGAGAGGAGCAAGTACCTGCCCAAGGTTCTCTGCACGGGCCTCCCAGCCACCCTGCTGCACAGTCAGGAGCTCTGGACTGGAGTCTGGGGAAACAAGACTGGAGTGGGAGAGTGCCTGGGGGAGCTACACAGTGCACAAGGCTCCAGCCACCAGGTCTTTGCCCAGGCCATCCCTCCACTCAAACTTGGGTCTCTTCTCTATCTCATGAACACCTTTCTACATCTAGCACTCAGTCCATGGGCTCTCCTCCAAGAAGCCTTCCCTGACCCACCACTTAAGAGATGCCCTGATTCCTCCACTGGACCGCTGGTCCTGCCAAGCACCCCTGGACACCTCAACCTCTGCCCAGGGTCCTTACCTGTAATAACTACTCACAAAGCTGCCTCCTCACAGGGCTGGGAGCTCCCTGAGGGATGGACTAGGTCTCGCTGTTCTCTGTCACAGCGTCAGGACCCTGCCTGGTACATATTAGGTGCTCAACAGATGTCTAAGGAACAAAGGAAAGACCGAAGGTGAGGAGGCGTAGAATAAACACCCAGAAAGGGAGGTGCCCACCCACACTCACCTATCAGGCAAGCAGCCCCGCCCCACCCGGCCCTGGTCTGGTTGGCAAAAGCTGCAGAATTAAGCACAAGCTATAATTAAGATAGGATGTTTGAAGAGCAACATAATCTCCGTTTCTGTGGGATCCACAGGCACAACAGTAATTAACATCTCATTAACATTCGCCTAATTAAGCAGTTTATGAAAAGTGCATTGATTTGCATACAGCCAAGACCAGCCTTGCTCAGGTGACGATTTAACCACTCAGGCCCAGGCTGGTCAGAAGGTGGGAGGGCTGGGTGAGGTCTGGGGAAGAGGAGGGGCACGTGATACAGGTCAGCAGAGGCTGGAGGAGGGGATAGTCCTCACCCTACCCAACGCTAGCACCACCCGCAGCCTCCCCTCCGAACCCCAGCCTGAGAGTGGACAGTTCGCTCTTCCCCTCACCCCTCTGCCTACTCACTGGGTCAAGGTCTGGGTTTCTCAACTAAGACCTTTCACAAGAAAATAAAGGTGAAGGGCCCCAGCCCCACCCCACTCCCCAGGCTTTTTCTGCCCCTCACTGACCAACCCCGAGTGTCTACCTGCACAACCCATGCCTGGGCCATGTCCCTGGGTGCTCATCCTTTCCCCACCCTGCCACCTAAGAAAACCTTTTCAGCTTCAGGTGCTTTTACCTGCACCATCTCACTCACCCTCCCAGCTCCCATTCTGTCCCGGAGGAGAGAGGCTCAGGGAGGTCTAGACCCTGCTCAAGATCACAGAGCTGGTAAGCGGCAACCCCTCCCGACCCGGGCAAAGATCTTTTGGAGACACACACACTCTACTGCCAGCAACAACAGGAGTGCTCTCCATGGGAAACAGGGGCTGCTCCTTCTCATCTCCCCTAGACACTAATTAACCACCTCCCCAGGGACTCCTCAACTCCCAGCCCAGTGGCCACTGAGGGAGCTGAGCTGGAATCAGTCACCTGTGATGGGGCCATGGCAGGAGGCCTTCATCCCCAAAGGAGAATTAAGAAAGTGGCCTTTTAGGATGGTGTCCAGGGTGATGTACAGCCTTTTCCTCTAAAGCACTTTGAAGTCTTCCACACTACGCGCATTTCGGTTGCCCATTCATTGCCTTATTCCTTGATCGCTAGTCCTGCTGCCAGCACACCCCTTCTGTGCGCCTGGGTGCCTGTCAGCTCTCTGTCCAGCCCAAGGACGGATCAGGACAGCGTTTCTCAGTGAAGATACATATATGTATGTGTGTGTATATATATCAAGAGCCTTAAAAATGCTTGTTCCCAATAAGTTATAAAAAGCATCAGTCATAAAGGTGAGATCTTTGTTACAATTTAAATCAATTTGTTATAATATAAAACAAAGCTATCGCAAAGAAAAAAGAGAAGCCATAGACAGATTAGAAGACTATACCTGTACTACATACAGTTGACCAAAAAAAATATTTCCAGGCTATATAAAAACTCTGCAAATCAATAAGAAAAAGACAAATCATCCACTTTTTGTAAAAGGCAAATAGGAACAGGCAACTGGTGGATGAGGAGTCCCGAGGAGCCATAAACACAGGACAAGACTCGCCTCAGTGTAGCAGAGTTCTTGGATACGCCAAGTAAAACTACAAGACACAATTCTGTGCCAGTTAACAGTGGACACCTAAAAAGCCATCATGTCAAGCGTTGTTGGGGCTATGGGAAGTAGAACTTGCCACAAGCATTTTGAAGAAACAATTTGGCCAGAAAAGCTGAAGATGCATGTAACCTACCACCACCACTCCACTCCAGGAGACTCTCTCCCCTCAGTACATACACACAAGGAGGATGGGCACTACTGCCAGTAGCCTAGTTTGTACAGTGAAAGGGGAAACACTGCAAGTGCCCACCAGCAGGAGAACGGTTCAGTGAGGATGCACAGATTAACTGTGGCAGACGGAACACATACACTCACCTTTACTCCTTTCCAAAACCCCACTACAACGATAAAGGATTGGGGGCGGGGGGGTGCGGGGCACATAAATCCACAAGACCAAAGAATGGAAGAAAAGGAAATAGCAACACAATTTTGGAAGCTGAAAAGCAGACAGGTGAGTGGTAATTGATTTGGCAGAGCTGAGAAAGCAAGAGTCCCAAGTCTAGGTCCTGATAACTGACAGAACCCACCAAAGGCTCAGTACCTTGGTGGTACCACGTAGCCCTGGACATAGGAATAAAGAGCTGGTTGGAACGCTGTGTAAAAAGCACTCTAAGACCCTGATCTGCCCCATTTTCCAGGTGGAAAAACTGAGGTCCAGAGAGGTTTAGTGAATTGCCTGCAGTCACACTGTGGTAGGTGGTGGGGCTGGGATGTAGGTCAAATATGCTGGCCTGGGAAGCTGGGTTCTTCCCAGGGGCCACCCGAGATGGGAGTTCCCAGGATTGAAGGAACATACGACTTGGGACCTGAGTCCCAGGAAACAACCTGTGGTATTTTCAACTGGAGTGGGGGACGCCATGGGGCCTCTTCCCGGGCTCATCCCCAGAGAGGCAGGCCCATAACCAATGTCTTCCCTCCAGTGAGAGAACCTACTAAGTGCTGGGCACTGCTGCTATTTATGGATGGGGAAAGTGAGGCTCTGAGAGACTAAAGGTCTTGCTCACACACTGGGAAGGGTTGGCTCGGACTCCAGACCCAGGGGCCCTTCTCCAGGAACGATTCCTCCTCCACAGCTCAGCAGAATCAACAGGCCCTTCCTTAGCCCTGGACCAGCCAGAGCAGGGCTTAGCCATTCAGGGACGCGGGAGGCTGGAGTCTGCAGGCTGCCTTGGCAGGCTGCCTCCCAGGGCCAGAGACAGTGCCCAGACACCTGTCACCTTCCACCCCTGCCTGGGCAAGTCAGGGGCTGGGCTCCAAAGGAGTCAGCAGGTTCCCGTCTTCAGGTCCTCAAATGATGACTGCAGCCTTCTCTGAGCTAAAGTCACCCAGAAATCTGAACCCCACTCCATCCCCCCGACACAACATCACTTCAGCCACAGGTACCTGGTATGGTGAGACAGGGTCAGAGAAAGGATGAGGCCAACAGAGGGGAGATGAGAGCATCACAGCCCTGGGGGAGGAGCAAGCCCTCCCTAGAGTGGGGGTTGGGCCCGGGGCTCGGAAAGTTCCTTCCAACCTCCTTGACATTAGAGAACCCTGGGCCTCCAAAGGCCTGTGACTCTAAAACCCCACAATTCTGGAGATTTTGCATCTGCCACCATCTTTGGGGCACCAACTACACATGCAACATCACACAGCATGGGACTCACACCGTCCAGCGCCCCAGTAGGAGGCGAGTTTTCCCCCACAGGAAATGGGACCTGCCCAAGGTCCCACTGATGAGGCTGGGGTCTGACACCAATGCACTGACTGAAGCTGCCTGTGTCCTGATCCCATGTGTCCTCATGTTTCACACTGTCCCAGGCTAGAGGTCTGTAATAGAGTCCTGTGATCTCGAAAACCAAGGGCGTGAGAGCTGTGATTTCTCAGTCCTAGGATTCTCCACAGAGAGTTCTCAGAGGGTAAGAAGGAAGCCCCCGCCCTGGTCTTGCCCTCCCAGACCCTCTCCAAGCTCTGCAAACAAGAGCTCCCATTGTTCGTGGAGATCCCTGAGGAGGGACAGGTTGAGCTTGGCCTCAGGATTCTGGAAGCTGGGCCAGGAGACTGAGATGGGTCTGAGAGGTGCAAGAGGCTGGCAGGACCTCAGAAGCCACCGCCATCCACCTACCTGCGAGCGAACAGGGTGCTATTGGGCCCATTCGACAGATGCAATAACTCAGGAAAGAAAATTCTGGACTCAACTCGGCATCCTGGGGACAGGATACTTGCTCCTATCCCAGCCCTCGCCCTGAAAAGCTGTGGGGGATTAGGCAGGCCACCTGCCCTCTCTGTTCCATGAATCGAATAATCCCCCTCCAATCAGGTTCCAGATGTGGTGTTAGAGCCTCCAATTTAGAGGCCACGAGAAAGGTAGGATGGCCACCACCACTGTGGATCCCCTCTCCAAGCCTACAACAAGCTCCACTTAAAAGGCATCCTCCACGCAGAAGGAGAAACCCTGCAGCCCTCCTCCTGGGTCAGTATGACCACAGGAGCTCTGGGTCCAGGGCTAGCCAGTGGTTAGGAGATTCTGCCAGGCTTCTCTAACCTGCTGTCCCTGGGAGTGACCTCGGTGAACTGTCCCACCCTGGTGGGACTCCTGCATCTCGTGGGTCAGATAGCGAGATGGAGTAGTGAGAACATGGAATTTGGTGTCAGACAGCCCAGGTTCAAATGTCATCCACCAGCCCCTAAAATTCTAGAGCAATGTGGGGCAACCCTTTTTACTTCTCTTGACCTCCATTTCCTCATCCATAAGTGGAGGCCAAATGCACATCCTTAAAAGAAGGGATGCGTGTGAGCAAGCAAAGCGGTGGGGCTGAGGGAGGCTCTCTGAGCAGCGGGCCTGCCCCCAGGTCCTCCCCACCTGACACCTCATGTTCTGCTTTCAATGCCCAAAATCCACAGAACAGGGGAAAATCTGTAGTTTAAAATAAAGTGAGACTTCAAGTGAAGTTTGTCACCTCTATCATAAATTGTCCTTTTCAGCTTCAGAGAAGGGTCCACTAACACATTTCTTCTTTCTCCAAATGATGCGAGCGTGGCTAGGTCTGAAAATCCCTGTGGACAGGACAAAAGGCTGAAAAGTAGCCCCACCTTCAGCTGCCTCCCAGAAGCCAAAAAATCACTGTAGTGATGTGTCTAATAGCAACTTAGCCTGGCTCCTTCTACTGCGGATCAGCGGGAACCAGTCTCGGCTCGGGGGGCTGGAGGCCAGGCGGTGGGCTTTGGTCTCTCCCTCCTACCATCCCCGCATCTTCCTACGGATATTTGCTTTTAGAGCCTAGGTCCCTGCAGTTATGCTCTCCCTCAAAGTCTCCATCTCTAATCTGAGCCATGGAGCTGCCTGTGTGACTGCTGAGGATACCAGAGCCCTGGATGTTCTGTCCCTGGGAGGGGCAGGCTGGTGGGGGCAGGGGGTTGCCTGGAGCTCTGAGCACTTTCGATTCTGGTATCATTACAATGATGACCAACATTTAATGAGCACCTATTATGTACAGGGCTTGACTGAACTGACTCAATCTTGGCAGAGTCCCAGAGGGTCATCCCTAACCATGTCTTTACAGATGAGGAGGCTAATCACAGTCAAGTTAAATGGCAGCTAGAAGGTGAGACCTGAACAGAGATAGGACAAACTGAGCCCAACCCCACCCGGCTAGCACCCTGGAAGCCCATGCCGCCCAGCCGGACTCCAGCCCTCCACATCCACACAGAAAGGAACACATGATTGGCCAGCCTTCAGCACCCTTTCAGCACAGTAGCCCTATGAGATGGGAGCTATTGCTGTACGGTGATACACAGAGAAAAAGGCTCTCACCTGTGGTCACAGGGCCCGGGAGAGGGAGGATTTTAAGCACATGGGTTCTTGGCCCCACTTCACAGCCCTGGAAACTCACTTGGGTCCAGCCAGCTCCTAAGAGGCACCCCCGGGAACAGAGCTCTCCTCCAAAATGCCCTCACCCTGGGAACTGCCCCAGGAGCAGCTGCCCCTTCATGAACTCAGAGGCTCCCATCTGTCCTGCCAACTCAGGGGTCTCTGTCCACGTACCCGCTCTTAAATCCTGAGAGCCTCTCAGGCTCCTGCCAGCCCTCACAAACAACTACCCCTCTTCAATCCCACGCCTCCATGCACCAAAAGGGTCAGGAGTTCTGGGAAGGCTCCCAGCCCTCCTGAGCTCTGGCCATCAGAACAGCAGTTACAAGATCCCAAGTGGGGAGCCGCACCCTAACTGGCGCCCTCCTAAGCAGATCCCAAGGCAGGAGGCTCACACTTTGATCCCTGCCAGTCCAGACCCTCTGGGGGCTGAAGGCCAGTCCATGTTCTCTCTAGGGAGAATGAGTGAGGGGAATTGGAAGCCACAGAGGGTCAGTCTAGGGTATGGTGAGAGGGTATAGAGAGGGAGTTCAACTTCCCATAAAGTTTTCTTGGCTCCTCAAGTGAGCAGGGAAGTGTGGGCCTTGACTCACATGAAATGCTGATCTGGCACTGACTGTACCTGACAGGCCTTTATCCCCTGCCCGATGCACACTCTGTCCCCAGCCAAGCCCTCCAGCCTCTTGCCCACTTGACCCAGGGCCTGTTGTCCCTCAAGCACCTTCTAATTTAGATTCTGCCCACACATCCCTGGACACCAGAGGTGGCGGGGCACCCTTTGGGAGCCCAGCTCCAAACCCCACTACTCGCTGCACATATGTCCACATATGTGCTCATACATGCAATCCAGGCATTCTGCATGTGTGAGCCCAGCCTGAGTACCTCTGCCCACTTGGTTCAAGCCAGTGACATCAGCAATGACAGCAGCACGTCAGCAGGTCACAGGGCTGACTGCCACTCACAGCAGATGAAAAGAAGCTTCCTGACCCCAGGCTGAGCCCTGACCCTGGTCTCAGGGACCATCGATGGGTGCTCCTAGATTTCTAGCCTCTGCCATTACCTGGAGCCAACTGTCCACACAGCAAGGCAGTCAGGAGGGGCTGGAGTCACCATCCAGCATCAGGCCCTAAGGTTCCTTAACAGCATCTCCCTGCTCACAGCCGCAGCGCTCCCTGTTTTCGCCTGAGAGGCCAAGGGCTCCAGGCAAAGTCACACAGCAAATCAAGGCCAAGCTGGCGCTGGAACCCAAGTCTCCCATCTCCTGGACCTGGGGCTCAGCGGCAATGCACATTGTGAGAGGAGCAGAGCCACAGGCCCAGTGCTGTCAAAGTCTGTCTTATCTCCTAGAACTCAGGATGGCAGCACCTCAAACCTAGAAGGACAGGCCCCATACCCACCCCTCTCTCCATCAGGAATTACCTGTTCGGTTTCCTTGGCCATGGCCGTCGAGCCCCTACTTGCATACTGCTGATGACAGCAAGTTCACCACCAAAGCAACTTGCCCATCTGTAGCTCTAATTGGGACCCTGCTTCCTGGACTTGGCTCTGTTCCGGGGCAATCAGTACCCATTGCAAGCCAGGGTTTGGGGGTGAGGGTTCTGGTTCAAAGATTTCTGGACAGCAAGTGCAGCCCCCAAGCCTGACATTTTCCAGGTTGCAAGGTCCAGTCCCCCCTTGCCTTCTATTAGTATCCCTGTGGGCCTAAGTGGGGGCCCAAGCTAGAGCACCAACTGGCTGGGTGGTTCAAGGCTAGGTCCTCGTGCTCTGAAGTGAGACACTTAAGTAAAGCCTGGCCCCAGAGGTTCTGGCAGTGTGGGCCCATCACACTCAACCCTGGACAGGGCCCTGTATACCAGGCATGACTGGGCCCCCCAGTCATCTCCTCCTTCGCACCTGATTCACTGTTCTTGCGATACGGCCTCCCGCCACCTGGGCCAAGGCTCTCCAGGACTCTGCCCTATGTCTGTGCCTCTCCAGACCTAGAACAACATTGTGTGGTTAGGTCTCCTGTGCGTCCATCGCTAAAGAGTTAGGGAAGACCTCCAGCTCTGAAAATATCTCCTTGCCAGCTTGTTCTGTCTCTGAGGTTGGGGGGTCTCCCATAAACCCTGGCCAGCAGGCACCCCACTGTCTCCCAACGTGCCCAGTTCTAAGCCCCATCACTCCATCAGCATCCCAGCCATGCCCTCATTAGCACAGCCGGCTATCCTGAGCCCCAGGCTTGGTGAGTTACAGCCCATCCATCCCTCCCAATATCCTCACTACTGTCACCATGGGCCCATATTACAGTGTGCACATCTATCAGCCTGTGGATGCCATCACCACTGCCATTCCAGAGAGACAGACTCATTTGTGACATTATCAAAAAGTCCAATCCCTCCCTCTCCCTCTCCTCCCCTCCCCCCACCTCCCTTTATGAGAACAGATTTGGGCTGTAAATATCACCCCATCTTCCCAGCAGATTCCAACAGGCCCGAATACATGACCGCTGCCAGGACCGACAAAACCACAGACACACAGCTACAGCATGTTAATAGTGCCTAAGGCTTCACTCTGGCTGGCCTGGCCACCCTCCCTGGCATGCCCAGAGCCACTGGAGAGCGCTCAGCCCACCCTCACGCATGCACCCACTGCTGCCCTGCAAGCCCTAAGACAGAATCTGCCCACAGTAGAGGCCGGCTGGGAGATGAGTCACCTGCCCAGGGCTTTGATGAGAAGGAGAGAAGGGAGCTGGATCCTGGCTGAGCCTCCAACCTGGGGCCCAACATAAGAGGCTCTTTACATATCAGCCACCAAGTCCTCTAACAGTGTGCAGGCAGCTGGTGTCAACAGAAGAAAACCAAGCCTCTAAGATGGCACTGCTGGTCTGTGCAGGAGCTGGGATTCAGACCAAGAACCACGGCCTGCAAAGCTCCTTCTACCATATCCTGGCCCCCTAAGGCCTGAGGGTTAACAGCTGATGTGTTCTAAGTGTTTTACAGGTGATAATTTAAACATGTCATGATGACTCCATGAGGAGAGCACTACTAATACATCCATTTTATAGACAAGACACTGAGGCACAGCCAGGACCACACAAGTGGAGAAGCCAGGATCAAAGCCAGGCTGACTGGCCCCAGAGCCCAGCTCTTAGGGGCTCTGCCCAGAGCAGCTTTCTAGTCTGGCCAGGCAAGGCATTCCCACTGCCCTGGAAGACTCAGCCCCATGCAGAGGTGGCCCTCATCACTGAGTTAACTAGAGGAGAAAAGCCCAGGCGCTGGGCCTGACACATTGTAGGTATTCGCCCCAACCTTCCCCGACTAGCAGTCTCAATTACAGGTGGAATCACAAGGAGCAAACGTTCAAGACTGAGTCAACCATCAAGTGCCGGGCAAGTGCTATATGGGGCATTGCTATTACTGGTATTGCTATCATCGCAGTGGAGGTTTAATCCCATCATTGTGAGCATTCAGACCTCACACCCCACAAAAGGGCACACACTCCCTATCTCCATTGTGCCAGGACACTGAGGGTGCTTTCCTCACACTCTTACCAGGCCTGTTACAATTGTATCAGTTTCCTGCAGCTACTGTAACAAATTATCACAAACTTGGTGACTTAACAGAAATTTACTCCCTCGCTGTTCTGGGGGCCAGAACTCTAAAATTGGTTTCCCTGGGCCAAAATCAAGCTGTGAGCAAAGCTGGTAACCTCAGGAGGCTCTAGGAGAAAACAACTTCCTTGCCTTTTCCAGTTTCTGGTGACTGCCAGCACTCCTTGGCTTGTGGCCCCATCACTCCAGTCTCTGCCTCTTTGGTCACATCACCTTCTCTTCTCAGTGGTCAAATTTCCCTCTGCCTCCCCCTGATACAGATATGAGTGATAGCATTTGACACCCACCCAGACCATCCAGAATAATCACCCCATCTCAAGATCCTTGACTTCATCATATCTGCAAAGGCATTTTCCATGGAAGGTAACTTCCACAGGTCTCAGAGACTAGGACATGGACATCTTTGGAAGCCATTACTTAGCCTACCACAGCCACCACTCCTGGACAACACAGGCTCATCAAACTTCACTCATTCATAGCTGAGTGCCTCATTCTACCCCAAGACTCACCCTGCTAGTTTCCCCATTTCAGGTGGTGGGACCCCCATCAACTGAGCTGCTAAAATCTGTGGGATCAACTCTGACCTCTCTTTCTGCCATCCTCACAGCAGACCCACCATCAGCATGACTTGTTGGTTGAACCTTCAAAATCTATCCTGAATCTGACCACCTCTGCCACCTGCACAGCCACCCCCTGTCCAAGCCACCACCCTCCCTTCTAGATTACTGTAACAACCGGCACCCTGGGCTTCCAGCTTCTGCCCCTACTTCCCAGTGTCCTCAACAACATGGCCAGAGGGACCCTTAACTCCCAAGTCACAGATGTCACTCTGCAGTGACTCCCGTCCCACTCAGAGCAAAAGCCAAAGTCCTTACAATGGTCTGTAAGTTCTGGCCCCGTTTACTCACTACATCAATTTCCGCCTCCTCCCTCAATCCCTCTCCTCCTGTCCTCTGGCCTCCCTGTTCCTCACACAGGTATGGCATGCCCTGACCTGAGGACCCTCTCCCTCAGTATCCATGTGGCTTCTTCACCTCCTCTAGGCCTTTACGTAAAAGTTACCTTTTCAGTAAGGTACGCCACCCCTGACTTTTCCTTTCCCCCTTCCCTGATTTATTTTCCTCCTTTGACACTATCATTATCTAACACAATACATATTTTGCTTATACATCTTGTTTAAGTCTGTCTCTTCTACGAGAATGTAAGTTAAATGATGACAGCCTCCCAGGTCTAAACACTGCATGTGGACTCGTGGGTGCTCAATAAATATTCATCCTTCATTCACTCCAGACAGCTATGGAGCCAGGCTCTGAGGAGGTACCTGGACCCAGCTTTGAACCAGGCACAGCCACTGACAAGGACAAGGGTGACAAGCACTGCGGCAGGGGTGCCCAGAATGCCACTGGAGTTCAAAGAAGGGAGGGCCAAACTCAGCCCAAGGAGCTTTGCTGAGGATGGTTTTGAAGAGTAAGTAGGAAGGAGCTCACTGACTAGATGAGGAGACAACTTCATATTTGGCAGAAGGAATAATTGGTACAAAAACAGGAAACAAAATAGTAAGACATGTTCTTGGGACAATTCAGGGGACAGGAAGGGAGACTAAATGGGTGGAGCAGGGGCTAAGTTCAAAGGGCCTTAGAGAGCAGGCCAAGGGGGTTGAACTTTTCCCTGAGGGCAACGGCAGGCCACTGAAGGGGAGGATGTGGCTGGTATATGTGTCTGGAGGCTCCCCTCCTCAGACACCAACAGGTAGACTGGATGTGGAAGACGTTGGGGTATGCAGCCCACCTATCACAAAACAGGGGAAGGACTTGGAAATCCCCCCCAACTGCAGCCTCAGCAAGGAAGCAGATTAAGCCAGAATATCATTTTAGAGCCCCCAGTATGCCCAGAACCATGTTGGGAGGAGACCTCGGGAAAATTAAAGCCAACAGTTTGCAACAAATGCTAGACTGTGTGGTTTCAATGTAGCCAGGGGAGAGGCGTGCAGGGATGGCATTATGAACAAAACGGTGTCCCCCAAAGCCCCCGTGTTGAAGCCCTAACCCCCAAAGTGACTATATTTGAAGGAATTAAGATTAGATGAAGTTGTAAGGGTGAAGCCCTAATCTGATAGGACTAGTGCCCTTATAAAATGAGACACCTGAAATCTCTCTCTCTCTGCCATGTGAGGACACAGCAAGAAGGTAGCCATCTGCAAGCCAGGAAGAGAGTTGTCACCAGGACCCAACCATGCTGACACCCTGATCTCAGACTTCCAGGCTCCAAAACTGTGAGGACAAACTGCTATTGATTAAGCCACCCAGTCTATGGGTTTTTGTTATAGCAGCTGAGTGAACTAAGACAAATGGCAAAGTTAAGGAGAGCTTCCTTGAGGAGACAAGGGGTTGGGCAGTCCTAGAGCTGGAGGCAGGCCAGATCACGCTGGCTGAGCCTGTGACCACACAGTGGACCCCAGCCAAGACCCATCCTTACTACAGCCTACAAAGCCTGCAAGGAGCACAGAGGCAGTTGAAAGGCTGATGGGACTCGGGACCTTCCACAAAACACAGCAGACCCCCTGGACAGGGGAAAAGGCTGGAGCTTTATGGCTCCTTAGCACCAGAGTCCAGCTTCCCTCTTCTGCCTCCACTAAAGGTAACAGCCTGGCCCGTGCTAGCCAAGAGTCACTGTGCAAAGGCCTTCCTCCAGCCCAGGCTACCAGCCCTAAGGGGGCCTGCCTGCAAGTGAAAACCTGGGCTCTAAATGACAGAAATGATCAGGATATGCACAGAGAGAAAAGGTCTATAAATAAATATACGTTTTTGTGATATGGTTAATTAAAGTGGATTAAAATTAATTTAAGAAAATTACAAGTGCCCTAGAGGATTTCAGAAGCAGGGCAACAGTCCCTGAGTCCAAAGGCTGCACAGAAAAGCCTGAGGTGGTAAGGGAGGGAGGCACCCCATTCCCTGCACTGTGTCCTCAGAAGGTGATTCACATTTACACAGTGCTCTGTGTACAAGGTGTATTCACATGGGATGATGGATGTGATCAGCCCTACTTTGCCAGGAGTAAACTAAAGCCAAGAAGGGGCAGTGACTTGCCCGAGGTCACAGGGCATGTCTGTGACAGCCTCCATAGGAGGCTGCAGGTCCTTTCTGTCAACCCTGGGCATTTAATTCACACTCGGGACATCAAAAGCCCCTTACATGTTGTGATTCTGTGCCTCTGTGCCCCTAGTCTGCGCTGCTGCTCCCCCGCCAGGTCCCTCCCCCTTCTCTGTGACAGTCTGGCTCCTCTGAGGCCCAGCACAGGGAAGGCAGAGGGAGGCAGCCTGGGGGTCAGGGACAGGAGACAGAAAGGGAAAGAACCCAAAATCAATAAGCAGACCAGAATTTCAAGCAGTTTTTGGAGGAGCAGGTTCAGCTGTAGCAATTTGCTCCAGGGGAAAATCATGTTCCCATGCTCTATTATACAGAACAGAAGGAACATTTGGTGGGTTGAATACTTGTTAATTTATCTGTTTGTTAATGGGCCCTAGGGCAGCAAGCTTGCATGGGCACACACACATGCTCACCAGGCATCAACAGGAGACAGTGCCTGGGCTCCCCAGGCACTCCTGCCATCTCCCTACCCAGTGTCACTCAGGGTCTTGTTCTTTCCTCTAGATGCCAGAGGTCAGAAGGAGGCCGTATGCAGTTGCAGAACTGAGGTAAGGCCCTAGTTTCCTCATGTGAAAAATGAACTTAGCAACAAGATGACCCAACATGTTAGGGCAAAGCCTTTGATCTTGGAGCCAGTGTTAACAGATGTGAGAAGACATCTTGAGAGTGTCTACAGATATGCAGGAGGCCCCAGCTGGATGGTTCCTTGGCACCTCGCACCGAGCAAGTCCAAACAAGGCTTGTCACTCTTCCACCTGGCCCAGGTTCCCATTTCAGACAACAGTGCCACTGTGTATTTTGCTGCTCAAGCCCAAATGACCTCCCCTGACCTGGACTCTCGGCCTTCCCATCCCAAGGCCAGTCTCCAGCATCTCTCCCTCATCCATTCTTCACTATCTCACAGCCACTCAAGCCATAACCCAAACTCTCACCCCCAGACCCTGCACCCCTTTCCACCAGGCTCCCTGCTTCCCTTGCCTTAGGCTCTAATCTAATCCTCCCCCCGTGGTGGCCAGAACAGAGTTCGAAATGCACAAATCAGATCCCATCGCCCTCCTGCTTAGCTTCCCACTGTGCTCAGAATAAAAGCTGCTCCTCAGCAAGGCTACCCAGGCCTCCTTTCCCAGCCCCTCTCTCCCTCCCCGTCATTCTCCACCTCCCAGCCAGGCTGCCTCCCTCCTCCTGGTCTTCAAACACACCCAACTCCTCCCCACCTCCAGGCCTCTCCCTGGCTGCTCAGCCCCCCTGGAGGCCAGTTCTGCTCAGACTTTAGGTCTCTCAGCTTCACTGTCACTTCTTCAGAAAGGACTGCCTGGACCTTCCCCTCCAAAGTTGCTCCGCCCACCTCAGCCACCCTCTTTCATCACCGTTTATTTCCCTCTCAAATCCTTCGCAGTCCGATGTTATCCAAATTATTTGCAGTTTGATTCACGGTCGCTCCCACAAGATGAAACACACCTGAAGGCAGGAACAGTGTGTTCAGCGCTCTAGCTGCTAGATCCTCAGAACCTACAACGGCACTTGGCACTTAGTGGGTTTTTCGTAAACACTTGATAAGTGAATAAATAAACAAATGAAAAGACAGGTCAGCTCTGTGCCAGAGGAGGCTGCCGACAAGAAGGCCAGGACTTCTTGCCCCCGGTGTTCCCTGCCCCAGCCTCTGAAGGGCCTCAGAACCTTCTCAGCTAAGAAAAGGGAGCAGGTGGGGACTAGACAGCACCTGTGGTCTGGATTCTTTTCTCTAAACAAGTTCATGGAGTACTTAATAGGGTATCAGAGATTCAGGTCTGAGCCCTGGCCCAGCCACTCAGTGCATTCACTCCACCTCGCTGAGCCTCAGTTTCCTCATCAACATCATGGGGACAGTAATAAGACCCCCACCTCCTAGGACCCTTGTGTGGGTGAATGAGATCGTGTTCTCAAAAACACAAGATAATGATGATGATAAAAAGAATTCCACTCTTACAGGTGAAGAAAGATTATGGGAGCTGCCTGGGTCCCACAGTCACAAAGTGGGGAGCCAGGACCCAAATCCAGACTAGTCTGACTCAAACCAGTGCTCCTGTCTCTGGGCTGGCCACACCCCAGCTGGGAGTGGGCAGTGGAACATGGGACGCCTCTCTTCATTCTCTGCACCTCAACATGGGTGTATCTTTATGTTCCCAAGCGTGAAGTGACTTAGCCTCCTCTTCCCCCAGGTTCAGCACAAAGGCACTTTAGGCAGCTGAGGGAGCTGGCCAGGGAAAACAATGCTGCCCCCTCTTGCCACTGCCTTAAGGGAAGGCAGCTGGGGAGGAGGTAGCTGGCCAAGCCCCGGGAAGGTAAACTGAGGCAGGCAGACTCCCCAGGTGATCTGAAGTCAAAGAATGAGCAGGCCTGAGTCTCAAGGTCCAAGAGGAAGAGGAGGCCCATGTGACAGGAGAGGAGGGACCCTCCCCCACCTGGCCAAGGGAACAGGCAGGGGAGGTAGCAGGACTCCGAAGACCCTCAGAGGCTCTAAGAACAGATTCAGAACACAGCCACTCCCACTCAGACTGGCCTATGAGACTGGAAGGTCATCACAGACCCTGCTCAGGACCAGCTAGTGAGGGATCTACACTGCAAGCATGAGGAGCAAAGGTGCCTTCTGCCTGCAGCCCCAGCACATTAAGGATTACTTGTCTTTCGAGCAACAATTTATTACAATATCCATCCACACTTTTTCCCACTGGGCACCCTCCCATACATCCTGGATTAATCCCGAAAGCCACTCCATTCATTTAGGACATGCTTGAGTTGTACTTCCTATTTTATGAGGGAAATTTTTCATTGTTTTGAAGCACTCGTAGGTTTTAACTTGGGGCTCAGATTTTAAAGCCTCCCTCAGTGGCTGAGAGAAATGAGGAGGCTTGTGGCTGGAGAGACTCTCCCTGTCCTCAGACCTGGGAGGACCTGGCAAGGGCCACCAGACCCCGTGGAGGAAGGGAGCACAGCACCTCCTCTCCAGGGAGCCAGGGAGTGCAGATCCGAGTGCTGGATGGCATTGGGGCACACCCTCAACCTCTCTGCGACTCCTCAAGAAAGACAAACCCAAGAAAGGCTGAATATTTGGGTGTCCCTCTACTGAGCCCCCAGGGAAGTGTGGCAGGTCATCGCCTCTACAAACAACAGCCCTGGGGAGTAGCATGAGGCCCCTGAAAAGGCAAGAAGTTTGGAGTTCAGGTTTGGAATAGGACCCAGGGAGAGTGAATCATTAGCCCCTGAACCTCATTTTCAACTCCTTAGGATGACACTAAGTGCCACACCCATTCTGTGTTGTTGTCCAAGCCAAGTTCATAGTGAGTCTGACTCAGGGCCTCGCACAATGGGTATTGGATAAGCAGGAATCTCCAGGCCCTCCAAACCCACCACAGGCCCCTCCTACCTCTCTGTCTCTTCGTCCTTGAGAAGCCAGACCACCTAGGTCCTTAATCCGGGCTAGAGGCTACTCTCAGGCTGACCTCCACCTCCAACCACAGCCTCCCTACAGGCTCATTCTGCCAGTCAGGACATCTGCCACCAGCCTCCTCCCAAGGCTTGCACCAGGCCTTCATATCTCCCACCCAAGGCCCCAGGGCCTGGGGAGTACTGTCTGTGGACCCTACACTGAACCCTCACCCCTCTTCACAGGCCCCATATTAGGATCTGTGCTGGGATCCAGGCTACATGTTTGCTGTCCCCCTCCCTAATGTAAGGAGACAGCTGTCCCATTCCCAACTCCTAGTCCCCTACCCCTACCAGGGCTCCAGGGCCGGGACTTCTCTGGGCTCTGACTGCACCTACCATCCCACACCCAACAACCCCAGGGCCTGCTCTCAGGAGCTCACACCCTACCCGGTGCTTGCTCCTTCAGCCTGGTCTTTGCTCACATGATTCCCAACCAGGCTTGCCCTCTCCATACTCCTCCCTGGCCCCACGCCCTTCCCCTAATCCTCCTGAACACTAAGGTCCAGCCCCCTCCAGGAAGCCCCCCTTAACATCTCCAGCCCTTATATCCTTTTCTTTTCTGGAGCTCATAACATTTCTAACTTCAGGTTGCTGCCCAAACGCAGGGACCATATTGCCTACTCATTGTGTGGCCACCAAGCCCCGGCAAAGCCCACTGGGTATTCAGGAAGGATAGGCTCATTAAATGATTCAGGAGAACGAGAACAGAGGACTCCCAATGACAGAGTACATAGCTCTGGAGTGCATACCTCTGTGAGACAGGTATCATTATGCCCACTGTGCAGATGGAGACAAAAACATTAAGAGAAGTGAAGCACTTGCCCAGAGGTAGTGCTGGGAGGTAAACCAACCCCACCAAATCCACAGTCCACATCCATGACCCACCAGCCCTGTAGTCCACACTTACTATTCCATGTGACTGCCTCAGTTCCACTGTTGCCTATGCCCCACAGGAGGAAAATGAGGTCCAGAGAGATGGGGTCATTTGCTTAAGGCCACACAGACAGTAAGTGGCAGGACTGGAATTTAAATACGAAGTCTCCCAGCTCCCGGCCTGGTCAGAACACATGTTCAGAACAGCCCCTCACAGGATCTGCAGGACCCGCCTTGCCCTCCCTGGTGGTCTACCCTCTCCGGGGCTGCCGGATGTCCTCCTCCCCGACCCCAACCAGTACATCACCTTCTCCCAGTTATTGGCCTAACCCTGAGACAGGAAGTACGAAGCCAGGAAAACTCCTTGGCAAGTGGAATAGGGAAACTGAGACGCATGGCCAAGCAGCTTACTGCTGAGCAATTTATGGCCAATGCAGATGGTCACCTGGGCAGGAGGCCCCAAGTGCCTGGCAGGGGGCAAAACTGGGAAAACAAGGACCTTGTCCCCCAGGGTAACCCCTTCTCCCCTGGCTTTTCCTCCTGGGAGATGACATCTAGGCCTCGACTATATTTCAGTACCAGGTCCAGAAAATCAGCAAAACCAGGTGGGCGACACCAGAACCAATGGCAATGACTGAAGACCCTCTGCCCTGCCACTGACCAATCCGTGTGGAGACCATGACCCTGAAGGGGACACCGGGAAAACAGATGAGTATTCTACTGAAACTCTCCCCTGAGACCTGCCCTCAGACTCCCATCTCCATGAAAGAACCTCTAGACAAAAAACCCAGCTCGACCTCTCCCTCTGGGGAGCAGCCTGCACCCTTCCCTTTCCCCTCTTCCTCCCCTACCTCTTTTCCCACAGGCACATAGGGAAAGTCTCCTAAACTCTAAGGCAATGGGCAGTGGCAGCTTGTCCCAGGTGATCAGGCTGATCACCTGAACCTGTCCCCTAAACTCCCTTTTCTCTGACTTCCCAGTGAGCTCTCCCGTTGCTTCTTGTATGCTAAGCTCTTCCTTGTTTCACTGTCCTCAGCTTTAATAAATGTATCCTCATAGTCATCTGGACTTGTGAAATCTCTCCTACACGAAGTCAAGAATCCACACACTACACCTGGCCCTGGGCAGACCCACTCGGGGCCAGGCCCCTGTCCAGTAAAAACCCCGGGACTCCTAGGAGGGCCTGCATGGTTGGCTGACCTTTTAGAGGGCCTGGCTCACAGTTCTGGGCATTTACACAGATTGCCTGTGGTTCCAGAGGAAAGTAGGACACTGGGGGAGGAGGTGGAGGGATGGCAGGTGTGGGCTGAAAATACTCCTGCCACCCTCCACACCACCTGGACAGCAGAGCCACTGCCTGGGCTGTGGCAAGGTCTCCTCAAATGACCTTGGTAATTCCTCAGGGTGGACTGCCCACTGAGCGGAGGGCCTTGGTCAATGTCCCCTCTGGCTCCTCTCTGCTAGGTGAACTGGAAGGCCTCAAGGGACATGGGAAGAGATATACCTTTTAGCAAGAATCCCTCTCTGTGTTGAGGGGTCTTCTCACTTCACTGAGCCTCTCTCTGCCCCTTGTCTATAAGTGGGGTTCTGGTAATAACTACCTCCACATTCTGGGTGCTCAACTGCACTAGGCTGGCTTACCCCAGCAAGATCTGAGGATACAACTCTCTTGGGACTTCCAGCCCCAAGCAGAAAAGATCTGGTCTCCCAGGAAAACAACTAGGCAGCACTGGGTGGGGATACCAGGCTAAAATCCAGTGGACACCCCACCGAACAGCAACACCACCACACCCATTATGTCACCTGGCCAGCTGGGTCAGAACAGCGGGCATGGCATGAGTACCAGGAAGCCTGGGGTCTCAGAAGCCAAGAGGATGCTAGCCCCAATCTAGACTCACTGCTTCTGAGCCCAAAGTCCTGGTCTGAATGGAAAAGCAGAGGGTTAGCTGCGGGAGACAACAGGTCCCTGGCGAAGGGCACCTGTGTGTGTGATTCGGGCTGGGGCTGGAAGGAGCTACGGGCTGCAGGGAGTGGGGGTGAGGACCTCCACCTGTCTTTGCCCTCTCCATGCCAACCCTCACCCCCACTGCTGAGCAAAAAGGAGCAGTAGTACTTTGGCCCCACACACAGCCACAGTTCTCAAGCCCTGCCCCCCTCCCAGCCATCTTCTGCAGCTCCACCCTTTCATCTGCAGCTCAGGTTCCAATTGGTCTCTCCAACCCCAGTTCCAGCCCTTTTATTATTCAGAAGAGCCTCTTGATAGAGAAGTCCTCTGAGGCATCTCACAAATAAGAATGCTTTAATTGGAAAGTCGTTAACTTCTCAAAGACGAATCTTAATTTTGCTTCCCTACCATCTCTCCCCAAAACCTGCCAGCTAAACACAAAGGCTAACACAGACAAGCGCCTGGCACCTGGCCACCTCTCCCCCATGAGACAGAGGAGGGAGTGGCAGGTGTCCCACCCCACCAGCACAGACCCCCAGATTCCCACCCCTGACTGTGAGAAGGCCTCCAGCCTCTCCCTTTGAGCATGTTGGTTCCATACCCTCCTCACTACCCCATACCCAAAGTGCCCTCGGAGGAAAGGGTGGCAAATTGCTAAAGGGTTAACAGAATGACAGGGCACCCAGACAGGGCAGGGGCCACAGACCCTACCTAACACTCAATGCATAATCATCATACTGTCCCATAGCTGATGACTTAGATTTATATTTACTGAGCATTTACTATGTGCCAGGCACCACTCTAAGTGCTTCACATGCACCAACCTATTCGATACTTAATCCACACAAGGTAGATGCTATTTTTACACCCAATTTACTGACAAAGAGACTAAGACTCAGAGAGCGTACGAAAATGGCCTAAATTCACACCTGTAGCAACAGGCACAGCTAAACGGATCCAGGTAATCTGGCTCCAGAGGGGGGCCAACCCTAAGCACTGGCTTCACCCATTGCCCACCCATAGCCTGCATGTGTTTTGAGGGTGTGGATGGGGAAAAGGGGCCACACACCCAACTGACAAGCTCAGGGGGGGCCTGCATGACAGGCTTACAAACTCAGAGGCCTAAAGCAACCACATAGGATGGTCTGAAATTAAAACTTTCTAAGTAAAAGCAGATCATGGAGGGTAGTCATGTCCTAGGCTGGTAGTTATCCCTAACAAAGGTCAATCTTTACCTTAACTGAGCCTGTCTGTTGTCTTTTTTTTTCATCTGTGATAACATACCTGATAACATTCCCTTGCAATATCAAAGTAATTTCCTGCTCCCCTCAACCCCTTAAAGAATAGAGACCACAAATATTCTCAATGTTATTGTTACCACGTTCATTCTTAACTGTTACCCACCAATGTAAAAGAAGTATGTGTCTATTCATTGTACTTTTTATCCAGTCCCAGAGATTCCTCCCTACCCACTTCGCTTTCTCCCACCTCCCTAATCTATCACCAATGAATTTCATACAACCCCCTTTACGCCTCCTCCTTTGATTCTTATGTATAAAATAAGTGGTAAAACTGCCATTTTCCTGAGTATTTTCTCAATCTGTTGAGATTTTCCTTCCCAGCAATTGTTGTCAGTGTGGTTCAAATAAAATCATAAAAATTCGTACAGGTTTGGGTGTTTCTTACATTGACATGGGCCAGGGTCATGAGCATCTCAGCTCAGTGTCCCTGGGGACAGCACAGTGCCCAGCAAACAGCCACACTGAATAAATACCTACAGGGTGAATACATGAAAACGAACAAAAGCAAAGACCTTCCTATTTATTCTCTTACAGGCAGGCAGGGTGGTCTCCAATTCACAGTTAAGTGGACTGAGGCCCACAAGTGAAAGCAACTGCCCCAGGTCACCTTAGCTAGGGTTGCAGAGCTGCTGGAATTTCTCCTCCCACGCTGATCATGCACACCTGCCTTCCACCAGCGTGTATAGGGACGAGGTTGTTCCTGGGCCCTCTTTAACGTCCTGGCTGAAACAGACCTCCAAGAGCCCTGGTCATGGCCCTAACGTAGGAATCTCCTCTCCATCTCTGACAGCTTCGGCAGCCTCGCCTTCCCTCTTGCACACCTCGAGGCACGAGATGCTCCCTACCACTTCTGCACCGCTTTGGAAATCCCAGGTCTAGCCATGGGGAGTTGAATTGTGTGCCCACCCCCCAACACCCAAAATTTATATGTTGAAGTTCTAACCACCATTGCCTCAGAATGTGAGCTTATCTGGAAATTGGGTCATTGCAAATAAAATTTGCGAATTAGGATGAGGTCATTCTGGCATAGAGTGGAGCCCTAATCCAATATGGCTTATGCCCTTAGAGAAGGGGAAATTTGGACACAGACATGCATACAAGAAGAACACCGTGTGGACATGGGGGACAGAAGAAGACAGCCATTTACAAGCCAAGGAGAGAGGCCTAGCACAGATCCTCCCTCAAAGTCTTCAGAAGGAACCAGCCCTGCTGGCACCTTGATCTCAGATTTCAAGCCTCTAGAACTGTGGGACAATAGGTTTCTGTTTAAGCCACCCAGTTTGTGATACAATACTTTGTTACAGCAGACCTAGCAAATTAATATACCTACAGACCTGGGCTTCAGTGCTGACTCGGGCCTTTAGTAGTTGTGTGACACCGGACAAGCCCTCACCCCTCTCTAAACCTTGACTTGTTCCCACCATCCCCAGCACACAGCTCGGCACACAGTACGTGCTCAGTAAATGCTTGTTGGAAGAATAAATGGGATAACAGCACCTATCTTCCACATGGCTGTAAAAAGGATGAGATGAGATGAAGAATGGCATATGTTCTGACAAGACCAAAGTCCTCGACACACATGGTGATGGCTGGATCAACAGACACATCGAGGGCTGGCTGATGTGGCCACAGCCACGGTGTCAGCATAGAGAATTGCTCCAGGCAGGCAGAGGTGGACAGAGGCAAGTCCTCCACCTGTCAAGCCACAGACATTGCCCGACTTCTCACCATGTGCCTACTCCCACACCGGGCCCTGGGAGTAGGAAGGGAGAGCTCCCAGGTGCCAAATGTGGCCCCTGCCCCATGTGGAGCCTAGGCCTCCATGAAGGCTGCAGGTAGGCAGGTTCAGCTCAGTCAGCACAAAAAAGAGCTTTCTCCACCTCAAAGCTGCCCCCAGGGCCTGGGCATTCCTGAGGAGAGGGAGGTTCACATTCCTGCAGGAGTGCAAGGACAGCTGCACTCTCCAAGCAGGAGTCTGAGTTGGGCCAGTAGGTCATCAGAGTGACTATGAAGCTTATGACCAGATTCCTGGTTTCCCCCATGACTCTGAACCAGAGAAGGTCTTGGTGGGCCCCTCAGGCTCCCTCTCTTTAATGACCCCTTGGTGGTCCCGATGCAAAGCGAGGCTTGGGCGCCCTTGGCGGAGTGCTCCGTGGGTTGGGCAGGGTTCCACTTGGGAAGGGCTTTGATAATAGTGCACGTGGGCGGGGAGCAGGCGTGGACAGGAGACATGAGGGACAGAGGATGAGGAGGGTGGAGATGAAGAGAAATTGAGGATGATAACAATAAAATGACAGACAGCTAGCTCACCAGGTGGAAGGTACCACAGCCATTCAAAGGGGCCACAGTATGTGGGAGAGTTGGGAAAGACGCCCGAGAGGAGGTGGGATTTGGCCGGGGTGAGAAAAGCCTTCTAGATGGAGGTGGTGGAAGGTGAGATTGAGTCTGGTATGTGCTCAGGATGGAGGAGGAGACTCACCTGTTAAAAAGAAGAGGGGCAGGAAAAATAGGTTTCAACCAGACCTTGAGATGCCTTGAATGCCCAGGAGGAGGAGCTTGGCCTTCAACCTTAGCCACTGAAGGGTTTTGAGGAGGAGCGTGACATGAGGCAGACCTGTAGCAGTGACCACCAGCAGGGCTCAGAGGGCCCTGGGCTCTTCCAGGCATATCTGATGAGGCTCCCTTTGGGGAGGAAAGGGTGAAATGACTGGGCCCAGTATCAGCACCCACTTCCTGACCAACAGTAGCCCTGAATAATGTTACAGAATGACAGTACCAACCATTAGGCCATTTGGAAGGGGCAGCTGAGGAGGTGAACGGGCAGCAGTTTCTCTGGCCTGGTAAATCCAGAGGGCTTGTCTGCAAGGCTGGAGTACGGGCCTGCCCACGGGCAGGGAACCCCATGGGGGCGTCGCCCTAAGCAGTGAGGCCCAGATCCCCCCTGTACATGACCCTGTCCAGGTTCAGAGGCTTTAACAGAGCCTCCCTCCAGGTGCTGGGGAAGCCCTCCCTGACATGCCCAGCCCGCCCTGGCCCTCAACCGCAGCCTCTCCTCTCGCCCATGGGCATCTCAAATGCAATACCTCCAAACAGGACTCTTCCTTCCCCTCCAAACCCATACTCGGCCCCCTGTTGCTCAGCTCAAAGGCCCCACCATCTACCAGTTCTCTGACGCTGATAGCTCACACTACCCTTCCATCTCCTACAGTCAAGTACTCCTCCCTTCTATGGCCTCCTAACCAACCTGCTAGCTTCTACTCTTGCCCGCCCACACCCATCTTTGCCCACAGGGCAGTGAGGGAGAGCCCATGAGGATGGACCACCTCTGCTCACACCCTGTAGCTCTGGTCCCAGCCCCTCTTCCGTACAGGCACTCCCGGCTCAAGGCCTGTCCCGTCCTCCAGGCGCGTGCCCCTTCTCCACTCTCTGCTCAAATGGTGCCTCACCCGAGGGGACTTTTCCTGACCACCCTACAGAAAATGGCTCCCCCTGCCTGCTCACTCCCTTTTCCTGCCTTATTATCTCAACATCACTTATTACTCTCTAACCTTATATTATGAATTACTTAATCTGTTTCTGTTTTATCCACTCTGTTTGAACCGGAGTTTTATAAGGGCTGTGACCAGTCTAACTTATTGACCCATGGATGCTGGGCATTTAGGACAGGGCCTGACACACAGTAGGTGCTCAGCAAGTCTGTGTCAATGGAGGATGAATGAGCCATTGAACTAATCAATGGCGTCAGTGAGCATTTGTGCAACAGCTGGTATACGCCACAAGGAAACGAAGCCCTCACACCCCTCACAGCCAACTCCTATGAGCAATTCTACATAACGTGCAAGCAGTGCTGGGGTAAACAAATGTGCACCTGGAGGACAGTCTTGGGGAGGGGACCTCCAGCTGGGCCCAAAGGTCAGGAAAGCTTCCTGGAGGAGACACCTCAGCCCTAGCTTCTCTCCGGGCCTCTTAGGGCCGTGGACCACCTCCACTCCCAGTTGAAGGAGGCCTGACTCACAAGCCTCACTGATTCAGAGCTGGCATGTGCACCCCTCCTGCAAGAAGCAGACATGGGCAGGGCTGTCAGGGAGAGGGGGGCGTGATCCCTCCAGTGAGGTCAAGGGCTATCGCATCTGGGACCCCAGTCTTGCCTGACCTTCCCCAACCTCGCCAATCTGCCCACACCCTTCCAATCACAGGAGCACTAGAGGAGCAGGCAGGGCAAGGAAAAACCTGACTTGCTCAGGCTTCGGGGCTTCGGCAGGCCGCCAAGGCCCCCCATGAGCAGCCCTGCCTGGTTGTGGGCACGCCACTCCCAAACGCTCGGAAGTCCCCCGCTTCTACGGCTTCGCTTAGGCCGGGCCCTCCCCGCTGCCCTGACCCTCTCTGCCCATCACAGCCCTACATACATCATCTTGTGCATCCAGGCAGTATTTATAATGACACAGCACTGGAAACAATCAAAATATTCCATGGAAAATTGGCTAAACATGCTATAGCTCACACAAAGTGGAACATTACACTGCCATTAAAAAAAAATCACATTACAGAAGAGTATTTAATGATGGGGAAATGATCTTGCTATAGTATTAGGTGCAAAAGGAAGGTTAGAAAACAGTAAGTATATTTTGATCCCAGTTATGACATAAATACCTATTTTGTAAAAGACTGAGGGGTAAAACACGGAAGTGCTCACATTTTCTATAGAGAACATGCATTTCTTTAATAATTAGAATAATAAAGCATTTCTTAAAAATCCTACAGCCTTTAAGTCTTAGCCCAGGCGTCCCCCCATCCAAGCCCCCACTCTCCCAGCTGAGAGTGGCCCCCACTCTGAGCGAGGTGCCCCCTAGCTCCCTGCCTGCTGGGCTTCCACAGTGCCATCTGCCTGGGCAGCAGGGGGAGGCTGCCATGGCCGCTGCTGAGGGTGGAGGCAGAGCCCGGCCGCCCTTCCTCCATGACGCCCTTGCCCTGAGCCCTCCCATCACCCTGGCCACCTTGAAGACAATCCTGACCGCATCCTCTCTCCCAATCTCCCAGTGGCAATTACAGGTTAAACAGGAGGGGCTAATTAGCTGCTCATTCCACCGAGGACTGACTGATTAGCCAGAATATTTTGGTGGAGATAACTGGGCTTCACTGCAAGGCCCAGTGCCTAGGAAGGAAACCCAGCCGTCAGCTCCCTGCCAACTTCCTGGTTGAAAGGACAGTGTCCGCTGAGCCTTGGCCACACCTATCATCACACCTACTGAAACTGTCACCCAGTCCTTGCGGAGTAGGGTTGGAGGCCTGCTGCCCTGCTGAGCCCTGGCTCTTCTTCACCGGAAAAATGGAGAACACATTCCTGTCCAGCCTGTTCACAGAACTTTTCCCTAGCATTCCTTCTATTTAGCAAATTCCTCTGCAGCCTTCTCATGGGTCACAGAGGTCTGTCAAGGACAGGGGATTGGCCCAGATAAAGGGTAGAAGTCATTTGTCCAAGGTCACAAGCAAGTCAGGGGGTCAAGCCAGGCAGCAACCAAGTTCCCACTCCTTCCCCACTTCCCGTCTCTTCAGAACTTGCTGTAGTTTCTCCACATTCTCTCATATGGGACGTGGAGTGAGAGGACTGTCACCTCCCGCATCCTGAGTGTCTAGCTCTTCAGGATACAGTCCAAGAGGTCACTGCTCACACAGAGCCAAGGTCACCTGGCTGCCAGTGGTTGTCACACGTATACGCATGCAGCTGAGCTTCATCCTGCTGGGACAGTGTCTGGACCTGCACACTGAGTCTGGCTTGGAACCTCATTAAACTCCACACATGAAAGCCAGCCTCCTGACAGCTTCTTGGACCCTGACCATCTCAGTCCACCTGTTCCCACTCCCTCCTAACCCAGAGTCATGCACACATTTTTGTCAACAATGTGAAAGAGCCAAGGACAGAGTCCTTCAGCCCACCATTAGAGACCTCCCACATCACACAGGAAACCGTTGACTGGCATGGCCATGAAACCTTGTTGCTCAAAAGAATGCTCAGGCTTCGACCTGGCTCCCGGTGCCCTGCCCTGTCAAACCTCCTAGACTGGACCTCAGGTGGGGAGGGAGATAGGGGGGTATCCCCAAAAAGACTGCCCTTGAATGGCCTCCCTACAGCCTCTCCCTTGGGGATCCCACTCTGCCCAGTGACAGAGTGGCTTCTTACCTCAGATTGGGCAGACGTTTGGGAAGTGCAGCTGGGCTGGGGGTCAGGCTGAGCTTGACTCAGTTACCCTCTTTGTCTGTGGGCACCAGAGGCTCAGGGCCTGTGGTCACAGGAGGCTGTGGGAGAAAGAGGAGATGAGCTGTCAGCCAGAACGAGGTAGCAAGGAGCAATTCTAGGGAGCAGCGGGTGCCAGGCATACAACTGGTGTCATCTCAGCTAGCTGGGCAATAAACACTCACACAAACTCACACGTGTTCTCACTCGCCAACATGCACATGCTCATATGCCACTATGTGGGGCAGATAAGGTTCTGGGCACGTTAAGTTTCTGGCCCTGGGCAGAGGAGGATCTGAATGTGCTTCCCCACACACTGGCTCTGTGACATTGGTCAAGTCAAGTCTCTGAGCCTCACTTCCCTCATCCAAAATCTGGTGATACCATCCCCCTCTGCCAGGGCTGCTAGGAAAATAAAAAGAGAGAAGGGATTGTGGTCTGGCACACAGTAATTGTCCAGCCACCACTGGGCCCGCCTTCCTTCCCAGCCCCGCTCCAGGAGGCAGGCCCAGGGGTGGGCCCTTGACAGGGAGCAGTCAGAGCAGGGGTGCCTATGGGGGTCCTGAGCCTCAAGCGCCCACTGCCCCCACACCCACGCCTCCTTCTCCCAGCCTCTTCCAGTCCACGGTTCTTTCCCTCGCCATACATTCTCCAAGGGTAACGGGGGACCACGCCCGCCCCGCCTCCGTGAGTGAGGAGGACACTATGGAACCCTGTCTCCTTGGCAAGATCCAAGGCTGAAAGGCCTCAGGCATCAAGCTGACAGTCTCCCACTTCTGGCTGTGCAGCCCTGGGCAAAGCTTCCCTAACTGAGTCTTCAGTTTCCTCAGCCTCTCCAACAAAGACTCAAATCCCCTTCTGAGTTGTTGCCAAGAGGTTCCAATCTAATCAGTGTTCCTCAAAGGGTGAGACACAACCCATGCCAGTGGGGGTGTGCAAGAGGGTTCTACAATAGGTGGTACGCGGACAAACCCTTTTAGTACCACAGGTATGTGTTTATTTTTGTGTGTAGTAAAAACCTGACAAGCGCATCACAGCTGTGATTTCGTGGATATATGGCTTGGGGAGCGCCTGGTAATCCACTTTCAAATGTGAGTCACTGCATAGGTAAGGATTAAGCAGACATGAGTGCAGGTGGCACCCAGGGGTGGCTACAGCCTTGGTGGTGAAAAGGAACCATGGAAGGTTGGCATCAACCCAGGCCTGGTTCTCAGCAGCCCTCATGAGAATGTGCAGTTTGCTCTCTCCCTGGAAGGCCAGGCCAGCCCCTCCTTTCCCTCTTCGTGCCCCATATGGCACGTCCAGCACAGGCCTGGGTCTCCAGGGGAACTCGCAAGGCCTTCCAGGTGGGATCAATGGGGCTCGAAGACAGTTGCCCTAATGTGAGCAGAAGATGGCAAAGGCCTCTGACTCCCTCCCAAAATCAACATTTTATCAAGTCTAAGGTACAAATGGTGGAATTTCTAGGCACACGGAAGGTGAGGATGGAGGGACTCTTCGGAGGCAAGGATCTCCTTGTTTCATGAGCTGCACTCTTCTCCTCCCAGAAGGAGGCAGAGGCCTGACCTGGGCACTGAGCAGGTTCTGAGGGCCTGCCTTGGTCTTCCTGTCCTGACAACAGAGCCACCAAGCAGTGTAGATCAGTAAGAGGGGGCCTGCCTGGCCCTGTTCGCCAGCCTCCAGCTATTCCCGCTGCTGCCCCCAGGGTGCTTCCTAGTGGCTGTTGATCCTGGGGGACAGGACAGGACTCCATGGTACCAACCTGAGAGGGGTAGCCAGAGCCTGGGCAGTTCCTCAGACCTGGGTCCTTCAGGCCAGGCCTAGCTAGGCAGTGTCCTTGGTGACAGCGCAAGCTGGCTCCCAGTAGACAGGCACAAGCTAACCAGGTCCATACCAACCAGCAGCCCTGTCACGGCAGGCCTCCCAACCCCCTGACTGCAGCCTTGAGCCTAGTTCCACCTGAGCCAGCAGGGCCAGCCATGCCCACAGCACCACACCAAGCTCCCAGCTGCCATATTGCAAGATAATGAATGGGTTTCCCACTCCCTTCTCCCCAGACTTTCCTAAAGGTCCCACTTTCCTCAGCAGCGTCACAAGGAGTCGCTATGGAAATGGGACCACAGGCAGAGCAGAACAGAACAATGATTCGGGGCAAGGGAGGAGACACAAATTGAGCCAGGAGCTCTCCCGGACACAAGGCCTTCCTGTGTGCCATGTCCCAGGAAGAACATGAAGTCCCAGCTGCAGGCCTCAGAGCCAAGGGGGCGAAGAAAAACACAGCAGAGGGGAGAGCTTCCGACCTGCCCTCCTGGCTCCTTTCCCCACAGGAGAGTCCAGGGTGGTCTAGAACCAGATGCCTTTGTGTTCAGCAGAATGACCATGAGCCTTGCGGTGCACAGGACTTCTAGGGACACGGCCACCACAGCATACTGTCAAAGCGGGTTCATACCTTGTGGGGGGTTGGCACCCAGTAGGTGCTCAGGGAACACTGTGATCAAAGGGGATGGTGCTGACTTGTGGGGAGGTGGGGAGCGGGGGCATGTGCCTACTCTGGTCAACACAGTCACAGAATCACAGAGCTTGAGAGGCCCACACCCACTGTACAGATGGGGAAACTGGGGCCCAGTTGAGGGCTGGGGACATCCCACAGGTTAACCAAAGAGTCAGGCCCAGAAACCAGGTCTTTTCTTCCTCAGACCTGAACCCTCAACCCAACACCCCTGGCTTTCCATACACTCATTCATTCATTCATTCATTCATTCAATTTTGTATTTGATGAATGGGATAAGGAGATGTGACTCCGTCACTCCTGCCTGCCAAAAGCTCAGAGAGAAGACAGGCCAACAGGGTCAGAGGGAGGGTTCTGGGGCAAACTCCAGGGGGGTTCAGGAGCACAGGAAAGTTTACCTCAAAGATTATAGTTATGTGCCCTGGCTGGTGTGGCTCAGTGGATTGAGTGCTAACCTATGACCAAAGGGTCACTGCTTTTTGTGGGGGTTTTTTGGCATATTTTATTGAATGTGTTATTACGGTTGTCCCATTTTTACCCCCTTTATCCCCTCCACATGGCACCCCATCCCATCATCCCCACACCTCTTAGTCCATGTCCATCTGTTGCAGTTCTTTGGCTTCTTAATTTCCCATACTACTCCCAGCCTCCCCCGACCACTTTTTTGTTTGTTCGTTTGTTTTTGTCAACATTTTCCCCACCATCACTTTCCCC